>JAQMYM010000003.1:6527480-6551379 GCA_030014255.1 Parauchenoglanis ngamensis | reverse complement strand
ACTCTAAATTGCCCATAGGTGTGAATGCGAGCGTGTGTGGCTGTTTGTCTGTGTTGGTCCTGTGGTGGACTGGCGACACACCCAGGGTGTACCCCGCCTCTCGCCCGAACATGCTGGGATTGGCTCCGGCTTCCCCGCGACCCAGATGGATAAAGTATAGATAATGGATGGAAGGATGGATGGACTATTAAAAGTCTGTTCACTGTAACTTACTGTAATCTTCATAAGATCTCCATAAGATGGCTGCCTCTTATAAGGCAGCCATCTTGGACAACAAGAATCACTTTTTCCTTGGTGCAATTTGGTACCAATTTGGTATCATTTCCCTCCCAAGGCTCTGGCTCCAAAATTTTGAATGTGAAATTATTTAACAATATCATTTGAAGGAAGTAGGGATGCACTGAAATATATATTTTTTTAGACCGAGTACAAGTGCATGATTCTTGGTATGAGTTTATGAGTAACCTTCTCATTATTAAGCAGCCAGGGGCATCATGGAACATTTTATTTATCTTCGTTTATGTTGGTTGCTGTTCTGTGCTGCTAGCAGTGAACTCCTTGTTCTTAATTTTAGGTTTAATATATTATGGTGTTTAAACATTGACCTTAAGAGAAAGGTTGAATATGCTCACAAAGCATAGTTAGCAGGCATTCTTATTAAAAATAATCAGAAGGTGCTGGTAATTGCATCTTGACTCTCAAGAATTTTGAAGATCCTGGAAAGGAAGTGGAAAGCTTCCTGCCATGCATGGCAATATTTTACTGACACTCACTTTACTGCTCACAAATAACTCTGTGTGTGAGTACATGGCACCTTGCGCTCAGTTTTGAAGAGTACACTTGCTGATTCTGCTCTGTGTGCTCAAGCCTTCATGCTCTCTATTAAAGATACTGTTTAAGGGCCACAAGATGTTTTATCAGGATACTTGCATAGTAAGAAGATGCTTTAGTACCTCCTCTTGATATTTTGGCAGAGCACAGTTTGTAGTCTGCTTTGCTTTGATTATCAATAATGAAATATTTCCAGATCACACCCATATTGTGTCATCTGTTCATAAGAGCATCACATGATATCGGATATCGGTATCAGAGCATTTTTATGAGTACAAATAAGTAATAAATGAGCAACCAAGGACCAATACCTGATACCAGCATATAGAAGTATCTCGGGCAAATCTAGAAAACTCAGAAACTGTGTACATTTGAGTTTTTCTCAACCATTTACTTTAAGGGTGACTTTATTTATTGTTTTTATTTGTTTTCAAATCATTTTGTGATCATGTTGTGAATTGTTCTATGAAATCTAACCACATAATCACCGCTATTATTTATAATTTTTTTTATGATATATGATTCAATATCAGTACATGTCCAACGATATACCATCATATAAAATAACTTGAAATTACCAGAATTCTTTGGTGAGTCTGTAGTGGCTACAGATTCTTCGTTCCAGCTAAGTCGAGATTTCAATGTAAGTTTTCTTGCTGCAGATGTGGCATTGTGCTGTGGTTTTGGAGCTTTAGGAGGAGCAGAGATGGATGTTGATCTGTTGGTGGTTGCTGACTGTGTGGTGGTAGTGGTAGTGGTGGTGGTGGTGGTGATGGTGGATAAGGAAAGTGGTGTTGCTGTGCTGGTTGTAATCATCCTCTCAGTTTCCAGAGACTCCTGTTTAGGCTGCTTTGTGATGGTTAGCACGTTGTTGTTCAGTTTTGGTGCCGTGATGGTTGTAGAGTGAAGGCCTGTGGATTGAGTGTCCTGTTGTTTGGAGATCTGATCTTCTATTATTAAATCCACTGAACCATCCCCACTCAGCACATCATCTGTTTCTGCTGTGGAGGATTAACAATTGTGGGAAGAAGAGCTTAATAAAAAATGTTTTCAATCATCCAGCATTTGAAATGCAGAGGAAATGAAAGCCAGAATGAAACCAAAAAAATGGTCAACATGCCAGATTTGTCCTATTTATAAATAAGCTTTTTCAGTGTATAACATCATAAGAAATTAGTTATACTATAATGTTATGCTATACCAGTGTAGACAATAACCTTGCAGAAACTTGCAAGATTTTTAAAACAAGTTAGTCTGCTTTTCAAAGAATCAATAATATATTCACAGTCATATTCGAGTAATTCATCTGTTCAAATAAGTAATTATTCCAGTTTTCCCTTAGTTATGGTAATGGAGATTAAACCCAGGCTCAAACCCAGGGCATGTCAGCAAGTCAATATTAACCATAAGCCGTGTAGAACAAACCCACCGTTCTGTTCTCCGTCATCATCTTCTTCAGAATCAGCTTTATAGAAGGTCATACTCCTGATGTTCATCCCATTTGGTCCCATTTTGCTCTTCACTGATTTCTGCTCCTCAGAGTCTTTGACATGATTCCTCTTTGGTAGCCTGCTGGAGTCCTGGCTCCCTACAAACATCTCCTCATACTTTTTCTGGAATCAAATCATTTTGGGTGAATTGTATATATTTGGTTGTGTAACACAGATCCTGGTCACACCTGGTATTAACATGGGTCCTGGGTGATCACTGTCAGTATGATTTGTGATTTCTGTGATTTTTTTTTATCATCTAGAGATGTACTAAGGACTGTTTTTAGTTTTAATTTTTGTTCACAACTGCCCATTATATTTTATAAAGGATTTTGTTGGTTATGTTTCCTAAATAGAAACAAACTAGGAGCCAAATTTAAACCCTGGCCAGGTAATTACTGAGGATGAATGAATGAATACTGTAAATGCATGCCATCTATGTTTGTCCAGTGAGATTCATATTTCACTTGCTTGCTCATGCCCACATTATAATAAAAAGGAATAGTGTGCCCTGTATTCATATGTGTATTTTTATCTGATTAGAACATGTGTGTCCACACAAGGACAGGAATATTAAGAAAATTAGGGTCCACACAAGGATAGGAATATTTCACAGCTTTGACATTGTGGGGACATTTGGCTAGTCCTTATAGATACTTAAAAGTACCTTTTGCAAAAACTGCAGTTGTTTACTTAAAATGCTAAAAGGTTAAGATTAGGTTTCAGTTGAGTTTAGGCATAGCAATATTAGCTGTTTTAATAATGTCAGTGTCCTTACAAGAATAGTAAGACAAGTTTGTGTGTGTGTGTGTGTGTGTGTGTGTGTGTGTGTGTGTGTGTGGTTAGAATTCTCCCGAGATATCTAGGCTTTAGTGGTAAGTGGATGGAGCTCGCAATTTGTGTCATGGGTTCAGTATTTCCTGCAGGGCATTCTGGGAGCTGTGAGATCATTTACCTCTCATTCACATGATGTCACACGAGATTATTTACATCTTAAATAAGATTGGTGATTGCTTTAGACTCATTGAATAAGTGAGTGTAAAGCAATCACCAATCTTTTTTTAAGATGTCTCACTTAAGTAAAAAAATACACAGGCTCAGACAAAAAGGTAAACTTTCCTAGTCATTTTTCTTTCCTAATCATTTGTAGCTTATTGTCAAAGTTTCTTGGTGCTGTAGACACAAATAAGAAAGTATATATACACATATATAGTTACATGTAGTTATGACAGCTGAATTTAGCGATATCGTGTGGTTGTCATTCTGGCACACTGGAGTTGTTATGTTTAGTACAGGAACAGTGGTGGATTTTTTAAAAGCATGTTGGAACAATAGACTAACCGGTGAATATACCCTTGTATTCTGCCTGAACCTGCAGCTTTTTTCATGTTCCTTAAATATTTGTATCTTAAATCATTTTAAAACCATTTTAACTCATTTTAATTACCAAATGAAAGATTAAAGGTATAAAATATATGGATATCACCACAGCAACAAGGAAAAGCACAGTTTTGCACAATTTGTTGTTTTTCTTTTCAAGAAAAATGAAGCAGCTAGCAGCCAATTATGTTTTATGCTTTTGTTTGGTTACTAAACAAATTAAATTAAAAATTATTATATTTTAAATTATTATTAAATTATTATAAATTAATTTAATTAAAAAATTAAAGAGTTTTGCGTGAAATAGTAAATTACATACATTCATGTGTCCGCCTATGGCCTGCAGGAAACTGTCTGTGGTTGGTTATCTGGCATGTCAATCAAATTGCTTCTTTCTGTGAAAGTATGTGGTTCAAGGCTGTGTTTACTGACAAAACATACCAGAATCTCTAGTGAATGCTAGAAGTCTGGCTGAAGTTGGGGTCTCACACTTTATTAACTGACATCTGTCCCTGGCGTGATAACGTCTGGGGGCTACCACAGTGCATGAAATGAGTTACTGGTGTGTTGTGTGTGATTATGCACATACTATAATTTACACGACTGACACAGAACCACTGTAGTCCCTTGAAAAGGAACTGCGTAGCTCTGTTCTTGGATTGTAATCTGCCTCACTTCACAACCACTGAATAATTGAATGTAATTGTATGAGAAGTACTTTATTGCCAATACTTGATAGTTGGTTACTAAGCTACCAATCTGGACGTTTTAATTCTATCTCAGACTTCCTCCACCTGGAAAACCTCAGCTTTTTGAACTGCTGCTCCTGACTAGAAAAGCTGAACATGCTTGGAGAACAGTGCTAACTGCCTGTTACGAATAAATAAGATAATGTAACATTTGACACACCTGAGGCTATCATGTTGTTATTCCCACCCAGAGAGCAGAACCAGTAATGCTGTCATGGGGTATTTGTACAGGTGAGAACACAGCAATGTCATTCAAATATGGACCAAAACCTCCTGAGTGAGAAGATCTCAGTCTGGTTCCAATCGAACTCTGGCACAATTTATTCCAGCCTGATTCAATCCTGAATCAACCCAACTGCAGGATGTGAGCCAAACATACCATCTATTTTAGGTTCTAGACAGCATTCTTTTGTAGATACAAGCTGCTAAACTGAACTTTGAGGACAGATCTCTAGCCCTGCATGAATGCCGTATGGTATGTAAACCACTTTAACATGCAATTACATTTTTTGGTGTATGGTATTATTTTGAATTAGTTTTCTAACACATTTCAGTGTGGGAACTGCATACTGTGTATGTGTGTGTGCGTGTATATGTGTGTGTGTGCTAGCTTTGGTGTATCTCAGTATAATTGCTCTCACCTCTGTGTGTGAGAAAGCTGCAGCCACTTTATTCTGCAGTGAAGGCTCCAGCTCGCTCAAACGCCTTTTCTTCTCCAGGTGATGGTAGACACGTGAGTCCTTCCCTTCCCCTTTCTCTTCCTTCACGCTCCCTTGCTCCTTTGTCACATTTCTGGAAAATGACTGGAAGGAAAAGGTTTGCTCAGCAGTGGTCCAGGGTGAAAATATTCTGAACTCGGATGTCCTTTGTCTGATGCCAATAGAGAGGAGTAGAGCGGGACTTGCATTCTACTTCAAAACCTAAAAGAAGTTGCAGTCTGTTCCACACATTGTTCCCTCATTCTCCAAATGTAGTCAATCAACCAAGACATGCAGTATGTTCAGTAATTCACCATTTCTTGTCATACCGCAGGACTGGTGAATTTGGTTTGGTTAATTTTCTGTAACAGCAGCTCCGACAGTCATGTTTTATTGCTAACTTTGCAACTGTAAATCCATGTAAGTAAAAAGCATCAGCCATCTAATATGTCTTTGCTTACTGAATGTTTTTGAGATTTGTGTGTAAATTTCATTTTTAGCTACAGTATTCCCTTTACACTACTCTAAACTGTATCTGTTCAACCATCTATTTGGTTAGATGTATATATTTTGCACATAAGGATAAAACCTTCTATTTTCAGCACTACTCTATAATTTATCTGTAAAGCTGTACTTTTAGCTTTCTGCATTCTCAATGTATAGTATATCTGTAATTCTATTTGTGGTATTTGTGCAGTTTATTTCCATATTTCTGTCCAACCCTTATTTTCATGCGGGCTACTCTAACTAATCAGTCACTTAAAATAAAGCTTTACTCCTATCATAACGGAGAAGATTGGAGAACATTTACCTTTTCTATGTTTTCCACACGTGCCAGAATTTTCGTAGTGACTGAGTGCAACTTTAGCAGATCCATCCCATACAAAGCTCCCTCCAGTAAGTCCATGATGCTGGAAAGCTGTTAAAGGAACACTCTCTGGTCAAAAGAAACTATGATGTAGAAACAGCCTGTTGGTTTTAAAGTAATCGTTTAAAAGAAAATCAGTTTGCACAATTTCTCCCTGAACCCAAATGAAGTTGATTAGACAAGTGTGTTTGGTGTCTGAAGTCTGCTTCTGTAGTAGTAATGGAAGTCAATCTCATGTTTGGACATGGTTTAGGGCACAGAATGACTTACTGTAATCTTTAAACACTATGACATGTGGTGACTGGAATCAATATATTCCTTAGTAGAGTATGAAGTCTTGAGCCCCGCTCACCCCTCATTTCTTTATATTTTGCTAGGAAAATGAGACAATAGGTACAGTGATTTATTGCAACATGTGCAAACATACATGTAAACACAATATATAACGCAAAGAGAGTTAGTATAATTCTAACGAGCTTGCAAGTCGATATTTGGTCTGACCGCCGTTATTCTTCAACCCAGCCTTTGGCAAGCTTTCTTGTCATTTCTTTAAGTAGTCTTCAGGAATGGTTCCCTAGGTTTCTTGAAGGACGTTCCAAAGCTCTTCTTTGGACATTGGCTGCCTTTTGTTCTGTTCTCTGACAAGATGATCCCACACTGCTTCAATCATTTTGAGATCCGGGTTATGGGGGAGGCCAATCCATGACTGATAGTGTTCCATCCTGTTTTTTTCCATTGAGGTATGCAGGAAGCCTGGAGAACTCTTCCTCATACAAGAAACTCTGGCTCATTGAAGCAAAAGATGAAGAAATGAGGGGTGGCTCAAGAGTTATGCACAGTACTGTATATTATTCCAACCCCAGGCTCTGCCCTCCAAATTTGGAAAGTGAAATTGTACCAGGTTATTCAGATAATAATATAGTTTCTTTTTGAACTCCATTTTAAATACAGATGATTTATGCTATTCTATGAAACTCTTTTAATTTAAAAATAAGATTACATAGCTTAACAATGTGATCTAAAATATAATATATGAAGGTTTTGGCATGTATCTATGAAAACATTTGAGGTGAAATAGACTTTCATTACTTGTCATCTACATTATACTCGTAGCGCTCTATAGCTGCAAACATGCCTTAACTCCATTTGTGTTTAATAGAAAGTGCATATTTAATTTTCAATCAAGCAGCTGCTATGAATATAATGCAAAACGAAAGTATAAGCAGCACTGAAAACTTCAGAAGGTAAAATTTTATTTTTACCTTGACATCACTTTTCCCAGCTTCTTGGAGCTTCTTAAACCTGAAGTCTCCTTCGCAGGGATTGAGGGCAGATGGAGGGGCGATGCAGGCGCACTTCTTACAGTTGGGACCTGAGGTCACTGTTTCTACTGTGTAGAAATCCTCAAGCTTTCCAGTTCCTTCTTCAATACGCTTGCAGGCGCTCCTGCTCAACGGCCTGACCACACATTTACAGCGGCAATCCGGGCCCTCTGAGAGAGTCTTCACTTTGTCATAGTCGCCTAGGAGCTGAAGCGTTAAATCAACAGTGATTAGATTAAGACTTCCAGAGTCGATATGAGTCACCATGAACTGGTGTAACCCCTTATATATAATTTTGTTCATCCATATTAGTTTCTTTATACCAACCCAACCAAAATGTAGGAGATTTGGACAGAGACAAACAGAAACTTTGTGGAAGACACTTACATTTTTTTTTATAGTAGCCTAAAGTGGTGCCTTAACAGTACATAGAATAGGCTACATGAGAAAACTGAAACCTTTCTGCAGTGTTTTCTGCCCAAACACATCAATTTAATGACACAGTGCTTGAGCAGTGTTAGAACATGAAATTATTACAGTTAAAAATTGAAAAATAATATCGTTTGGTCACACTGTTGCAGGTTGGTAAAAAAATATCCAGTACACTGCAGGCAATAACTGATTTCTGCATGACTTTGTAGTACAAAACTTTGTGGTGCACATTTCTAACAGATCTATTTTAACACCTTGACGAGAAGCTCAGGTGTGTGCCATAAAACACCAAAGTGTGCAGACTACACAGACTAAAGGATTTCTCCATGGGAAAGGCAGACTAGACAACAGGCAATTTTCTAATTTAAAGGCAGCAATTTCTGCACGCAAAGGAAACAATATGGTGTACCCAAAACTGTTGACTTTTTCTTTTCTTCCTTCCCAGAATCCAGAATCCTTTTTAGCTTTGCTTGTTCATCCCTCAATTCCCTGGAGAAATCTTTCCAATGTTTAAACTTGTTATTCCTTTGCTGCCTTCTTTGTCCCATTCCTGCCACCATAATCTCTATCACATGGCCTTCAGCAACTTTACCTGAGTTAAAATGTTCTCCTGATTGTCCACTTCATCCTCCAGCACGGCATCATCAAACTCCTCTGATAAAACCTGGTTTTGTTGGGAAGTGCTCTCCATCACACCAGTCCACGCCAATGGTACGAAGCAAAGTGCACCACTCCAAGCCAACAGTAACAGCCTTAATGAGACCATCGTCATGCTGGCTATCCAAATATCCACAAATAACCGTTAAAGGGTCCTAATGTGATCTCTTCTTAAATCACAGTCCAGAAAACCTTGTATAAAACATTTAAATTAATTAATAAATTAATTTAATAGTTTACTAATCCCTCCAAGGTGTGAAGAGCTTCTGTGACGTAATACACAACCTGTTTAATTAGGAAAAAAATGCTGTTGTTCTCCAGGCTGTGCAGGTTGTGCTGTAGCCTTGGATACTCTCTGATGAATGGATGCCTGAAAGGTCAGCCGGCTAGGAAGAAGGAGAGGGGGAAGGACTTGACTCCATCACTGCACACAGGGAGGAGTTAGAGGATTACAGACTGGAGCACATTTTTGCTCCCAAGACACTGCACATTATAGTGTTTCCTGCTCTAATGGACATTTAACCTCTTAAAGGGATTGTAATGAGCTGATCAGCTGAGCCAGCTGAGTGGTTTTGTTTTTTGTTCAACTGTAATTTACTAGCATATTTACTAGCAGATGAGACTATTAATCAGCAATAAATGAGACAGTTATTCCTAAGAAGCTAATTTTCATTTGTTGTTCCTGGCTAGATGTTAAAAAAGATTGTAGCATAGCATAGTTTCAACTGTTATTATTATTTAACATAACATGAGATAATGAAAGTGATCATAATATAATATATAACATGGCATACATGCAGCAGACAGAGTGCACACCTGAAATGCATATTTTAGGAGATATCATGTGTAACAGGAGCAAATCTCTATGTATATTAGCATGACTACATGTATACAGTTTGTGCATCTGCTGTAATAGCCTTCTGCACTGTAATTATTCATTTTGATTTAATTTACTATCAATGTTCTACCCTGTCCCAAACTTGGCCAATGAAATTGCATAAAATCCTAATTGTCATAAAAACATATAGCACATGGGGATGTTAATAAAACTATAATATCATCTGATCTGTGAATAAATCATTCGGAATTTGCGAGATTACATGTCATGTGTACACAACCCAGCTCCAATGACAAGTTCCACACAATTTCTAGGAAATGGATAAATATATAGATCAAACTTGCTATTGTAATGAAGAATCATGTACAATTTCTATCCAAAACATTACCAGTCATTTACAGTACAAAGCTTTAAGCTAATAATACTAATCTAATAATAATAATGTAATTTACTGCTCTGCTTTTAAGAGTGTAATACACTTAGTTCAATCTATGTGCAGAGTCTATATGAGACACCCAAAGTCAAATAAGCCTAGTGTATTCTCTTTGTTTTTACAAGACCACATGACCTTTTAAAGCTGCCTGTCATTGGTTTGGTAGCTCATTCTTCCATAACTGACAATTACAGTCTCGACGGACGGAGTGATATAAACCATGTGCGCCATCTATGGTGCTATTAAAACATCCTATCATTAGGTAGAGCAAGATACAGATCCATGTTTGAACTGTGAGCGCCATCTACCTGCAGCCAGTGTGGATGAACTTCAGCTCATGTCACTCAGCAGGTTAGGTTCACTTCTTGGGCTGCAGAAAGGATTTAGTTATGTTTGCAGATTTTTCTTGTCTTTGTTCTCTACGGTTTTCTGGCCCAGTATATTCAGTTTTGGATCATCTGAAAATTTGTGTAATTTGTTTGTATCTTTTAAAATCACTTAAAATCAGATTCAGCTGGGCAAGGTGTATGAACGTGCATAAGCTTAGACTTCTTTCTAACATGTAATCATTTCAGAATGATTAACTGCACTGCAGATCTCAAACCACTCCTGCATGTTTATTTCTACTGATAGCTTCATGTGCACTGACAAAGAGCTGTATTGTGTTGTGCATCAGTTCAATGGCTGTTTCTGATTACATTTTGAGCCTGACACTTAGCTGTGTTGCGCAAATCAGCAGTGTGAGCTTGTCCTGTTGAGTAATACTTATTACAGCTTTTTCTGGACATGCACCACTTTATGTGACTTATTACTATTATCACCACCTTTCCATACTGAATATATGCAACAGCCTCTTGCGCAAATACACACCTTGATGAAAGGATGGAGTCTGTCTCAGGGTGGATGGAATTGTCTGAATTGTCTGCAGCTTAAATCACAGAAGCTCTGCTTCAATGCTGTATTTAAAACAACCTTACTTTTGAAAAATTGCTGGTGCCATCAATTAAATGTGTATAACAATATTTTGTGTATTTCTGTCTGGTCTGTTTAAACATTTACAACAGTATGATGTTAATTTGTCTGTTTTGTCTATTTATGTATTTGTCAATAGAGTTTTTATTCTAGAAAAAAATTGTTTTATTCCTTTTCACTGACAAAACACATTAGGTCCAAGATTGCCATAACTGACAAAAATTATAGGCTAATAATTAGACATTTCTGTATGGCTTATGCGGCAAGGTGGTCTAGTGGTTAGCACTATTGCCTCACAGCAAGCAGGTTTTGGTTCGAACATTTGGTCGATTGGGGGCCTTTCTGTATGGAGTTTGTATGCTCTCCCTGTGCCTGAATGGGTTTCTTCTGGGTGCTCAGGTTTCCTCCCACGGTTCAAAGACATGCAGATTAGGTCAACTGGCTATTGTGAACTGTCTGTAGGTGTGAATGTGAGTATTAATGGCTTAGTCTGTCTCTTGTGTTAGCCTTGTGATAGATTGTCAGCCTGTCCAGGGTGTACCCCACATTTCACCCAAAGTCAGCTGGGATTTGCTTCAGCTTCTCTGTGACCTGCAATGAATATTAAATAGAAAACCTAAAATAGATGAAAATAGAAACAAGCTGGATAGATGTTTAGATTAAACCCATTAAATTTAATTGACCAGTCAATTGGACTAATAACTCAATTCAGTTGAATAATAAACATGTTAACTAATTAATGGTAGGTTGTGATATCCACCACTGTATCAAAGAGGGTCCCCGTAGTCACTTTTGAGAACCACTGCATTAGATGATGCCTTGGAGGCCTGAGGAATTCACGGTAGACTTCAAGAGCAGAAATGACCAATAAGGCATTGCAGTCTGATATTTTCTTTTAATACCAGTAAAAAAACACTGGCTGAAGCTGTATAAATGTAAATATTGCGTGTCTGATGCATGCAGCATGATGTTAACCACTCTGTCAATCTTATACTGTTTCTTTGTAACAGTAACTTGCCTGTCTGTACAGAAGAGTCAATTCCAAAAATCCCAGTGAAGCAGGCATGGGCCCTGTGCCTGTCAGTCCTACTGAAGGAGGTGTGGCCTCAGTCCATCAGTCCCAGGTAATAAAATGGGGCATCTGTGTCTGTCAATTACAGTGAAGCAGGCATGGCATGTCCTTTCTGTCTGCCAGTCCGAGCGAACAGGAGAGACCTATGTGAGGCCTATATGTGTGAAAAGGAGGCGTGGCCTCTATCCCTGTCAATGCCGGTGATGGAGGTTTAGCCGCTGTGTCTATCAGTCTCGCTGAAGCAGGGCATGGCCGCTCTGTCTGTCTTTCTCACTGAAGTGGGTGTGGTCTCTGTGTCTGTCAGTCCGTGTACTTATCAGTCCCAGTGAAGGAGGTGTGACTTCTATCCATCAGTCATAGTGAAGAAGGCATGGCCTCTGAGCCTCAGTCCCAGTGAATGATGCATTGCACCCCCCCTTTTTTCCCCAAATGATACCGTTTGCAAAATATACTTAATGACAAAAAAAAGTTAAGCGCCTTAGACAGAGTGGTGAAAATGAAATGAATGCACATGGTGAAAGGTCATGTGACTGTATCACAATGATTACAATATCAGATCAAATGGACAACAGAGTTGGCAGTATGGGCACACTGCTGGTCCAATGTCAGTAGGGTGCGGCACCTCCCGGGCCTGGATACATGTGGCAATATGGTGTGGAAGGGAGATGTACAGCTGTTGTAGCAGCCCACAGCTGTTGTAACTGGCCCTCAAGATGCTGCAGATTGGCACTGGGTTTGGACGTCCAAGCTGATCCCACGCATGTTTGATTGGGGAAAGATCGGGGGACCTGGCTGGTCACAGGAGGACCTCAAGATGATGCAGGCAGTCCAAAGACACACGTGCCATGTGTGGATGGGCATTGTCTTGTTGAAAGACTGTACCAGGGCGTTGTCTCCATGCGCGCACATGACGAGCATCCGTGGTAATGCAGAACCGAGATTCATCACTCAACATGGTACGACACCACTCGTCATCAGTCCATGCCTCCCAGTTACGGCGCTACTCCAAACGCAGCTGTATCTGTTCTGGTGTTAACAGCAGCCTACGCTTGGGATGGTGAACCCGTCATCCGGCTGATGCCAGTCTTCAAGACATGGTGCAGGATTACACAGGGTGTTGCAGAGAGTCCAGTACCTGTGTGCAGATAAAATGCACAGATGCCATGGTGTTCTGTAATGCTTGGTGCACAATACGACAATCTTCCCTTGGTGTGGTCTGTCTTGTGCAACTGTAACCTTTACGAGTGTGTGGGTGCCCTCATGTGCCCCACATGCAGGGCAATTGCACTATACAACCACCTGGCCTCATGCAAACCCACAATGCGACCCTTATCAAACTCTGTCAAGTGCTGGTAATGCTGTCTAATGCTTCTAGGAGGCATCCTCTGTGTCTGGTGACTAGACCTGCCAGCTCCTTGCAAATCAAATCATTTACATACCCATCTCTGGTGTGTACATGTACCAAATTACATCCAAATCGGATCATTCCTTCTGGGTGCTTAACTTTTTTTGTCACTGAGTGTAGTAAATGACACAAATCACATTCAATCAGCTCTAAATAATATAAAAATAATGAAGAAAACTGAAATCTTGAGGGCTATTTGATAAGACTGTGTACTTTCAAATCATAATATGCATTCATGAAAGTTGGTAAAAGCAGTTGTGAAATGTAGTTAGGATCTTGTGACACTGCTCTAGGATTGCAGTGATCTTGCAAAAGAGACCAAGAAAACAAATATCTAGAGTGGATGTTCATATTCAGTTTCTAAATCCTTTCATGCTTGTACACTGAACAACTGAATTATTGAGATAAGAGAATTGACAGAACGTTGGAAAACAATTGCCATAGTATTACTCCAAGAAATATACTGTAGGCAGTCATTTGCATTTGTCATTTTATGCATCAAAACTAATTTGCATAACATTTAAAAGGTTATAATACAAATGTTGCTTGTGGTTATTGCTGGAATTCCAGCTTTGTGTGGCAAATGTACACAAGAAATAAATGGCCACCTGTTGCTTTGTCCTTGCGAGGAGGAACCATGGAGGCATTTGGAGGCCAATACATTTGAAGATTATTCAGTGGTTATAACTGTAACATTGCGTTCAATTATGTAAATATATTTTACTACTGAATACTGAGAACATGCAGACATGCATCAGTCTGACATCTAACAACAAACTTACAATAGTAATGAATTAGCGTTACAATCATTAGTAATGAAGGGTCCTAAGTTCAATCCTGAACTTTTTCTGCAGTGTTTCTGTGCATGTTCTCTCCATGCCCATGTTTTTTTTAATCCAAGTTTTTTAATCCAGTTTCCTCTAAAAACATGCTGGTCCTTCTAAATTGCCCCTGGGTGCGAATATGTGTGTGCATGGTGCCCTGTGATGTACTGGCATCCCATTCTGGGATGTATCCTGCCTCATGCCCAGTGTTCCCAGGATAGCATCCAGATTCACCGTGACCCTGATCAAGATAAAATAGCTACTGAAGATGAATGGATGAATAAACATAAGCTCAAGCAGTTTCACATTGAATTGATGGCAATTTAACAGACTATGCATACAACATGATATTATACACAGTGGCATATCCTTTGTTTATAAGTGCTTAAACAGTTTTGTTCAAATATTCAATAAACATCATGTATGAGAGCAAGAGAGTGTTTACTATTCATGTGTAATCATAAAAATGAATCATTTAAAATGAATAATTTCTACAAAATTGAATTGATTTTACACACATTATTTAGAAATTATTATTTTACATTATAAAGCCTTTTTCCTACATCAGAGTCACTGGACACCACATCTAATGTCGGGATCTGATTACACGTTATTTCGTTTTCCACGATGGTCACCATGTCAGATTAGGCAATCATAGTGCCATAAATTCTTGCTGTATCTTGGACACGGGACTGATAACATACAAGTTTGACCCCGACCCATCCTCGTTCGTGTCCTTCGTGCTGTTGCGGAGAAGGGTCAAGAAATTGCTAATAATAATGGCTACAGAAGGAATGTCAAGGAAAACATTGTAGGAGTTGCCAAACTAGGTGAGAAAAGCAAAAACAAAAAAAGTTCTGATATGATAGACTTTTCATCAGGGTGTCATGGGGCGTCCCAGACGCCACATTGCTGTTCTTTGATTATGTCACACTACAAGGCCTGTTCTTTGTTCCCGATGGTCATATTCATGCCTAAACCTGGAAATTTGTTGGTTACTACCAATCTGGTCATAATTAGGCTAAATTTGTGTAATTTGATACAGGCATAATGCTGCTGATTTGATTCTTATGAAAAATCCTGTTTGAGTTTTGATTCATTTGATCCACCACTTTAGATCAGTATTCCGAATACTAAAACTTTAGACCTATAACCTCTACAAACAGAATTTATCAAACACTCTTATAAAGAGGTATTGGCCATAATAAGAAAACTTGTAGATTTCAATACTTATTCACGAGCGCAAATCGATTCGCCTGAATTCCGACTCTTGGATTCAAAGTGTCGATTCATTTAAAGTAAAGATTCATTTACGAATCACGAATGTTTTTTTCTTACACCGACACATAAAAGACAAACATTTTCTTCTTAGTCTAAGAAGCATTCCATTATTGTTTAGACTGCCTGTCTCAATATCCGACCATTATTAGTTTCCGTTATCTGTTACAGTTTTTAAAACTGTGTTTACCTGTCCATCACAGCGCAACACGGATACTGCGCGTGCGTGATGTATCAGCGAGACGTTCAGTTAGTTGAGGAGCTGTAGAGCGCATGCGCAAATAAGATCCCAACAATTAACTGTTGTTTGAACGGTTTGTTTGAATTTTAACTGAATCCGGATAAATGTAACATTTTTTCCGCTGGTTTTCAGTGTTTGTCTCGTAAAACATGTTTATTTTGAGCACCAAGATTAAACACAATGAAGAGGAAATAGCTTTATATTTTGTTTTCTATTTCTCTCTCTTGTGTAATCTATGATTTTGTAGCTAGTTATCAGTTAAACTAGACTGTTAACGACGAAGAGACATAACAACAACAACAACAATAATAATAATAATAATAATGAGACTATTAATATATGATATTTTTGTTCGCCGCTGTACAAACGAATCAACTCTCACGTAATTCGATTCACACACAGACTAGTTTGTTTTTAAAGAATCGGTTCAGTAAAGTGACTCGCCATGGCCAGCGTTGGTCCTCCCTCTGTTACTGGCGGTGTTTTAAGATCAGAGGGCGAGGAGTCCTGTCTCTCACATGAACCATGCACTGCCTCTGGACAACAACACTCTTACAAACCCTCATTAACTGCCTTTTCTTGAACACATTTGATAAAGCTGCAGCGTTCAGCATTAAGGTAAGTTTATCACCGTCAAACGCTCCTAGTGAGCGCTGCTCGGCTGCAGATCATATGCGCGCAGAAAGCCGGTTAGTTTGCTGGGAAACAGGGACAGAAGCAGCTCGATGCAGCGCAGGAAGAAGTTTCCAAAACTGCTAACAAGACGGCGCACATTTAACTAAACTGCTGGTTTATTTCCGTTGGTTTTGTGCGACTGTGTGCTCGGAGATCAAAGCCCAGCTGGAGTCTTCAGCTCTCTGTGGAATTTCCGAGGTTGTTCTGGCTGCATGCTATTAGAGACAGACTCCTTTTGGTGCATTGGGTTTAAGACTAATGAGGCTAACACGAGGAAGCCTTTTTAGGGGTTTCCTTAAGCTTTTATGTTTTTTTTTTTAGGTTTGCATCTCAGTACCTGATCTCTGAAGCATTTGCCAGAAAAGTGCAAGAATCTCTAATATCTGTACTGCCCTGTTTATAGTCCTAGTGTCCTGGTCCAGTCATCCAAGTCATCAAGTCCTACAGTAAGTTAACAGGAACTATAATATCTGGAAGATATTTTGAATACTATTATAAGCCCATATGTCTTACTACTAGTCCATACTACTAGTTTTAGCAGTATGAAGCAATAATTAGTTATATAATATACTATGTCACTGTATGATACTGATATTGTGAAAATATTGTCACATCCACTGTATACCATACAGGAGGAGGCTGCCTAGGTGGGCATCACACAGGACCGTATGAGAACCTTCTTTTACTACTACTATTAAGAAGTATGATTTCGCACCTTTTGTAAACCCAAGTTCACGTTACTTGGTCCAGCATGGCAATACAACAATTCTTAAGTACCATATGAACCAAATGGACAGAATCAGAAGAATGACAGGACAATTAATGGAACAGGGCGAAGCATGATGTGATGAAATGTATCATGTGAAAGGGGCTGGAGCGACATCAGTTATGATCAGGGAGTGACCGCACTGAGTGAAGATAAAGGTTTTGAAGGAAGAAATGGAGGAGATTTCTCAAAAGCTCTGTGGAAGTGAATTCAATCATTTGGGTGCAACAACACTTAAGGACCTGCTGCCCATGGAGGAATGTCTGAAACTAGGGATTGTGTGGAAACTGGAGCCAGATGACATTAACACACGGCTGAGGGGTATAGGGAAGTAACAGTTCAGTCAGATAACCTGGGGCGTAGCCATGTAAGGCTTTGTAGGTGAGGAGTGTTTTGTATTGAATACAGTAGAAGATGGGTAACTGGTGTTTTTTAAAGGGAGTGGGTGAAATGTGAGCAGAATGTTTAGCACGAGTGAGAAGTCTAATCTGGAGCTTGTTTTGGTAGAGAGTAGGAATGTAATGATTCACCCAATTTGATTCGATTCACAATTGGGTTCATGGTTCGTTTTTTTACCATGATATTTAAAAAAAAAAAAGAGGAAGAAAGAAATAAAGAAAGAAAATTTGATTACCAAAAAAGCAACATTTATTTTCCTATTCATCAGCTTAAATATTTGTTAAATTAAAAGTACTTTTGTTTCATTTTCTTAATAACCAGCAATAATTATTTACAAACATTTGTAAAGGTTGGAGTAAAATCCAATGGCTTATTAACTAAAATATTCCTTTTACTAAAAATAAAACGTTAATAACAAGCTTTTTCTTAATAACATTAAAGCTTAAACATAAAACAGCTACCTCCATTTCCTTTACTTTTCATTTCCTTTTATCAGTTTGTAAAAATAGCTCTGATTTCTTGTTGAATCAGTTTGTAAATGAGCACAACAGCTCTTTCCCATTTTATATCTGGTTTTCACATGTTTTCGCGGCATTAGAGCTAGGAAAAGAGATTATTCACAAATCACTGTTTTTTCCATTGATTTGAATCGTCATAAATTTGTAACACGATTTATCAACGCACAATATATTGTTACATGCCTAGTAGGGATTCCAGTAAAAAGAATCCACATGATAGTGGATGGTTTGACCAGGAATCCATTAATATTAAAGCAGGAACCTAAGCATTTAGAGACTAACATTTTAGGACCAATTAGAGAATGACCGCTTTATCTGTGTTGAGTTTGAGGTAATTTGTGTGAATCCAGTCCTTGATGTGACGGATGCAATCTATTAACGGAGGTGTTGGAAGAGATATACTGGCAGTGGTGCTAATATAAAGCTGTGTCTTGTGTGCATAACAGTAAAAACTGAGCCCATGATGCTGAATGAGTTGACCAAGAGAAAGTATGTAAATTTCAAAAAGGAGTGGACTAGGTACAGAGCCTTGAGGGACACCTTGAGAAACTGACGCAGAAAGGGATTTGTAATTTCTGTTTGTAATAACATGTTACAGGTCTGTGAGATATCCCAGGAAGGAGCTGTAATTCTAGAGTTGATAGACATGAAAGATGTGTGTTCTGTGTCTCTATCAAAAGCAGCACCTAAATTATTTTGAGCAATTACTCCATATTCTTATATGATACGGATCTGTAATTTGTATTTATTGAACTCCTTTATTAACTTTAGAGTGAGTGTCAATAGACCATTTTTTTTCTAAGAGCCTTCGTCTTTTTTTTAAATTGTTCTCAGTGAGGAGAAAGCATATGAAGTCGCATGCAGCGATCTAGTGAAATAACGCTGCACCCAGCACATTTTTGCGGAGCGCCCTGCCATTTTTGCGTGGCTGCTCCGAGCACTTCTATTTGAAAATCTCAGAACTTTTCAGAAAGGCACTGGTGTCGTCACTGTCGCTCCTTTTCAGGCAACAATCATGTGAGTGGGACTCCTCACCCTGGTAAGAAGATGGAGAAGTTTGTTCTGGCTGTATCTGTCTATCCGCAGCTGTAGGATATATAATAGATAATAGACTAATAGCGCCCCTTGACAGTGAATCATGACCGTGGTTAGAGTGGTGATCCTGTTGTCAAAGAAACAAAACCCATGTGCAGCACAGGAACACTTTTTTTGATGAAGCGCCTACCAGCACTTTTCAGCCAGAGAAAAAACACTACATGGACACATGCTGTTGCATGTAATAGATTACTAGGCTAAGCAACATTTATGGTAAGGCACAACCAACCTACAATCATTAATGTATGAATTATAAGTCCACATCGAAATATATGTAACATTTTTTTAACAAAATAAAAGACCCACAAACTATAAATAGGTCCAGCTAAAGGATTTTGTTTTCCCCATTTCACACTAATTTGGTGTTGGCCATTTCCCATCTAAAAGCTAACTCTCATCTATCATACAACACCAATCAGGGAGTGCGATGGACACACGCTTCCTCTGAGATGCCAGCCAACCACATCATTTTGAACTGCTGCTCATTCTACGTCACCGGGCGGCTAGACCACTCTGAGCAACGTGCTGTCTTCCCTCTTCCTCATACCTGCACTCACAAATGCCCACGATTGGCTCGGTTGTGATCACCAGGCAATTTGGTAGAAAGAGGGAAAGAGAGAGAAGAGATGAGTCGATTGTCGGCCCTTAACACATTGCACGGCTATTACTTTCAGGAACTTGGAGTCAAACTTTTGCTGTCTCTCCTACTCCTTTGTTGGGTTTCTCTTATCTGTTACCTAACAGATAAGCCTGATCATTATCTCTTATGTTTTGATCTTTGTGCTTTTTTTTCTTCTGTTAAATTGCATTGTTCCTGCGCTAGAAATTGTAACAGTAGAGCTACATCCTGCCACTAACCTCTTACACGAATAAAGGAAATACAGCAATAAGCAACAAATAAGCAGCAGAAATGCTAACTGTATCAGAATGAACATATTTAAAGTATTCATTCCTTTAATTTAGGTGTAGCAATTGGATTTATGATCCCATAAAGGCTGAACTGATAAAGCCTTTAAGCTGGATTGTAAAATACAGTGTATCTTTAAGATTATGTTACAAATCCTGTTTCCTTTTTGGGGAGCCCATGCTTTAAAAACACACACGCACACGCACACGCACACAGACACGCACATACATATATACACAAAACATATCTGTAGAGAAGACATTTCTAAGATCTTTCTGCCTATTTAGGATATAAACATCCGAAGGCTATTGAGACACAAAACATATGGGCATGCAAATTCTTGTTTGGACATGCATTAAGGTCCTGAGGCTCAGGGGGGATGAAGAGGGTGGTGAGGCTATGAGGGGTGCCTTTTTTCTGTTCTGTGTGATTCATAGACTGGGGCAGATGTGTCCTTGTACTTTGTAACACATTACATGTGCGTTCTTTGCTATTATCTTGTAAATGCAATATGTGTGAGACAAAGAGAAACAGACACCGAGAAGCAGTAGGGAGGCGGACAGACACGAAGGGAGAGGAAGATAGAGTGAGAGTAACAGAATGAGAGGCAAAGAAGTGAGAGAAATAAATGTATCCAGTGGCTGATTAAAGGCCTTGCTCAAGAGTCAGCAGTTGCCTTCTTGGCACTTTTCCCCCAATACAGCACTGGTGCTGAAGCTGAATCCTTCTGAATTGATTGAATATGCATTTAAAGAGCACTGCTTTATTAGCTAGGTTTCCATTACAGTTTCGTGCAAAATAGAAGCGATATTTTACAGCATTCCACAAAACACAATTGTGAATGGTCTTTGTTTCCATTGGTGAGGTTATGGGATTAGGGCTGGGTTTTCTCCTCTCTCGATAGCTCTTACAGAACACTCTTTTTAGCGTTTCCATTTGCTCTTCATGTCATACCATGCAAGTTAAATGCAAAAATGCATCTCTATTTTAATTATGTGAAATATTGCTTTAGGAAAACCACCACATGTGAGCGTATAAACCTTTTTGCGTTTTTCTTTTTTTCTTTTCTTTTTTTTTTTTTTTTTTTGAAATTCACGTTTTCATAACTAATTTTGTACTTTGTAATTTCAAATTGCACATTAAACAAGTTAATGGAAACCCAGATATTGTTAGTCTGTTGTTAGTCTACTGTTAGTATTGTTTATTTAAGCATAAATAACATGCTATTTTTATAATAAAAATAAATAGCATGTTTGTGATGGGCTACACATGTGAGTGTAATCTCTCCAAACCTTTTCCATGTTTTGATTTTGAATGACACATTTTTTTCCGAATTCTGTATGGAAATAACCACCTAAGTAGTTTATGATAATACAGCTGAATACCTTGTTATTTCTGCGTGAAGTCCCACCAAAATAATATTTAACACATTTAACTGCTGTGCTTTTGCTGCTCAGCTGTTTCAGATTTATCGTGAGGATGTTCTTTGCCTCATCGTTTATCTTTCCATGTACAAGATAACTGTCACACTTGGTCATGTACAGAACTGGCGCAAACCCCCACACTTTCCATTCAGAGCTGCTAGAAGAAAACCACAAAACTGCTGTTCAATCAGCACTATAACAGACCTTTCCCATCATTCAAGAGAGATTTGCTCAGTGCTGTGCCCGAGTGTCACTAAAGTGCAGGTTCAGGCATCAGGAAGAGTGATTATCTCTCCGTCTAGACGACAGACAGGAGTCGGTATAATTTCCCTGCAGCCATTGGTCCTTTCATGTTTCGGAGTCATTCAGGGCCTCTGAAGAGGGATGGAGTGAGCTCTTCTGTCGCCTCTTTCTCAGTCAGTCAGACCCGCTCATTATTCATCGGCTTCACCCTTCTCGGCTTGTCTGTCCTTGATCCGTTCTGTTTTCGATTTGAGCTCAAAGGTCCCAGCTTCTCCCTCCGTCTGTCTCTCTTTCGCTTGTACTTGTTCACTTTGTCCCTCTTGCTCTGTGTGAAGAGGGGGGAGACACATATGATGATTATAGCTTGTTGGAGCATCCAACCAATATGGAAACGTTAAGGTAATTCATTCATTAGGAGAGGGTTAAGTATCCAGGTCATGTGCAAACAGAAGTCTGAATTTTTGTTTTTTTTATGTATTGAAAGGTAAAGAAGACACAAAGTCAGCAAAGAAGAATAAACTGGGGAAATGAGGGAGCCGTTGATCATTTGTGCTGAGGACACAATTCTTTGAGAAAAATGCTTTGAGCGTTGTACAGTGTTCGGATATGTAGGCTACAGTTTCTGTACCTTTATAGCCGCACAGTACCTGTGCTTTAGCAGAGACCGCAAAAGCAGGGAAAATACACTGAAGATGAACTCGAGTGATAATCCTTCCAAGTGGTTTGTAAGGACACATTCTGAGTAACTAGGCTCTCATGGACAAAAAATCCTGAAAGGTGCAAGGCCACAACTTTATTGTAAAGGTGTGTCTATAATGCCATGGGGTTTGAGTATAAAAACAGCCTCTAACATCCTGTACACACACTATTCTTTCTCTCAGTAACCTCTTTCTCACTCTGTATGTTCACTCTGTAGATTCTCATTTCGTGTTTGTTGTATTGCTCTGGACCGGCTCTCAACTCGTCCGAGTGTCTAAATCCGCAGAACTCACCTGAGGCCACCTCTTGAAGCCCCATTTTCTAGAAGCCAGCTGGTAATTGTTGAGTTTTGCCCCAGGGTGTCACAGGACAAGTGCAGGAGGAGTACGTTTGCCTCTACATGGCTCTGGTGTTTGTCTCGCACAGCTTTACTGAGCTCTGAAGGAGAGGTGTTGTTTTGAAACCCTGTGATTGAGTTTACATTTCAGCCATCCTCCTCTAACTCGGTGTGTGTTGTGTGTATCGGCACGAAATCACATTTCAGTGTCCCAGTCATTACATTTGGCTTTTGAATTCTTTATAAATAGAGCGCCGGACATGATGTTATATTAGTTTAATCTGGAGGTTAACCAACACCTGAAATCCAGTTATTTTCTTAAGATTAATATAGATATTTTTTATATTCTCATTCTAATACAATAGGCATGATACCCTCATAGTTACAGCCACCTAATGTGGGGCTATTAGGTGCCTTTCTGTGTGTAGTATTTTCTTTTTGCTGTGTCTGTGGAAGATTATCCACAATTGCATTGCCTATTGGGAAACATTTACTTGAAAAAATGATTTCAAGGCTTTGGAACTTTTTTCTCAGCGCTTGATTGAAGCCGATCGCTCGCATGACCCTTCCACCACTTGTCCAGCATTATCATTTAAACTTGAATTGTAAAATGTAGCAAATTTCCAAAGAGTAAAATATCATATTACTTCCTCTTGCGATACGTTGGCGATCCACTGGCACCATTTTATTAATGTCATTATTAAAACATGGTGGTGCCTTTTAAACGAACGATGGTAAACTTGTGATGAAAAAGAAACTCACAGGTGGAAAATGGCAGACAGTGCAGATAATTGGGGGGGATTATACGTTTTTTTTTTTTTTTTAAATTTTTAAAAATGTTTTTATCTTTTAAATGCAATAAATAAATAGTTCCTCTTTTTTGCCTTTTTAGGGATATTTCTTTCTTCCTCAGTTACAGAGATATTGTGATGTATCTTAGATGATCTTGCAATGTATTGAGCATCGCACAATTGCTATATCATGATATTATTGTTATATATTGTATATCATCATTATCGAGGGCCACATATCATGATGGTATTGTATCGTAAGTTACTCTTATCTACCAGCCAGTCAGTGGAGGTGAGCAAGCAGTTTGGACATTGGATTCTGGGGAAACTTTCTGAGCTGCTGTACAACACCCCATCTGAAGATACCTGCTCTAAATGAGGATTTATTATATTAGGAAGTAAATAATATCTCCGTGTACATGCTGTGTATATATACAACTGGGCAAAAACAATGAGGCAAACCCAATATTGCAAATCCTTAAGCTTTTAATGGTCTCAACAGCAAATCATTGGTCAGGAAAATGAGCAAGAATGAAACACATAGATAAAGTAAAT
>JAQMYM010000003.1:6510024-6527380 GCA_030014255.1 Parauchenoglanis ngamensis | reverse complement strand
TTCCCCCCCACAGTTTCACCAACGCGCAACGACCACCAAAACAAGGCCGAGGTATTTTTTTTTTTTTTTTTTTTTACTTCTTGTTCATTTTCTGCCCAGTGATTTTTTTGTTGAGGCCATTAAAAGCTTAATGTTTTGCAATTTTGGGTTTGCCTCTTTTTTTTTTTTTTTTATTGCCCAGGAGTGTAGTACAGTAAAGTCTGAGCTATTTGCACTGTTCAGCACAGCAGAATGTGATCTGGTTATTTATGTGCAAATGGGTCTGCAGAGAGTTCAGTGTAATTAGAAAACACCTGTGTTCTAAACAAACAGTACAATACTGTTTAAAGTTTGAACATGGCTCAAACATCACCAGTAGCGGTAGGCCCATAGTGCCCTGGGTTTTAAAAGTGAACTTGCTACCGGTGTCTCTTATTCTCCTTCCCTGTCTCTCTGTCTCTCCCTCTCTCTCTGTATCCCTGGGCCAGGACAGCAGGGAGGGGACGGAGGAGCTCCACCCGAATGAAGTGGCTCAGTGGTGGGGGGAATGGAGCAGCTGGTCGACGTGTAGCTGGACATGTGGAGGAGGCGTTCGCTCACAGGAGCGCCACTGCCTGCAGCAGAGGTTAGACATCCAGAAAAACACATTAACACTGGACCTGCTTTTCAATGTGCTGTTTCGGTGTGTCCTCGCTGACTTCGTCTTGGATGAAGATCTGCCAGTTTCAATGCAATTTTTTATCATACTTTTATGATCTAATGAATATTGTGAAATAGATATTGTGCAGGAGGAAGAGTTAGTGAAGATGTTTTGATCAGTTATGGTAAGACTGAGGCTCAGACCTTGGAAAAAGGACCCTCTGATCTAACCTCCCCTTAGACTGGGCTTGCTAATTAGCTGTGCGAGGCTGGTTACCCCTCCATCAGTCTGACCCTTTTATGAACCTACTCCTTACCCTGGCTAGCATCACCCACCAGCCTGTAGGTTTAAACTCCATTTCATTTTGGAGTAAATGGCCCTGAAAGCTCAATGCAATTACATTTCCTTAAGCCCAGGCTCATAACTGTTGCAATCTGCTTTTGCCTCCAGTGCTGTCTGCAGTTTGCCACCCTATACGCTTGTTAAAGTTGGAATACAACACTTGAGAAAATGATTCTGACATTTATTGAAGATGCTGACTTGTGTGTAACAGTTACTGAACCTAAACTGTGTATAAATGAGCCTCATGTTTTTTTGTTTTTTTATTTTTGTTTTTTCCACACATTTGTCCTAGTTGTAGAAATGACCAGCACTTACAGCAAATATAATTTCTGGCTTCCCTGTTGGTGTATTTTACATCAATATTTAGATATTAATCTCATAAAAATGGACACCTTTTTTTTCAATTTTACATTTACAGCATATAGCAGACCTCCTTATCCAGAACAATTTCCAGACATGCTCTGTAGTCACCAGCAGAAATATATTTTCATGCAAGTTCAATTGGTCAGTGTTGAAGAATACCTAAACCTAAACCCTGTTCGAGAGAAGTGAGTACAACAAGAAAACACACAAGTTAAGCATTTAAAAAAAAAAAATTATTAGTGTGCATTTACATGTTTGGCATTTTACATTCAAAGAATCAACAATACAATCTTTTAAAACCGTGAAAAGGATTTTAAGCTTTTCATCATCTTTAGTAACTGTTTAATTTGGATAGATATTTAGGATATACATTTGAGCTACATGCATGTAAAAACCATAACATGGTGGGCGCGTGTGTGTGTCACAGCTGGTGTCAATGCAATGTGGTTAAAAGAGAAACTTGGGTGCAACCAAAAGACCCTTAGGTGTAAATTGGCTCTTTAGTACTGTCTAATGTGGTGTTTGTTCTGTAAAGACAATTAAAGGTGTATTTAGTTAATATTTGGGTGATGTAGCTAATTGTGCAGTGAACATTAGACCAGTTCTAAGGAATGGGATACAATTTATAATGCTGTACTTGTCAGGGAAATATTCCTCTTATAAATATCTAAAATCTAAAACTCTTTTCCCCATTTTAGCCCACATTTGGTCATTTGCTAATTCCCATTCAGTAGCACCCTACCACACAACAGTTACCATGCACGGAGGTTGAGGACTACCGCATGCTACCTCTGTTATTTCTGCCTCTGCACTAAGAGGGTCTTGGTTGTTTTAATGTTTGAACCAAAATAGATTTGAAAATCCCACTATGTTAGTTGACTACCTCCGCCAAGAAGGTTATGTTTTCAGTGCAGTCTGCTGTAAGCAGGATTGTGCAAAACTTATAGACCTCATGTCCAGGAAATATGGTGGAAGGGTGTAGCACGGGCCAAGGAAGAAAACATGAAATTTTGTGGTCATGTGGCGGATCCACAAATTTCTTTTCTCTTTTGGTGAATGACATGGCAGTACACTTTAATTGTAGTGACAAAACATAGCCAGAGTAGAAATATGGTGGCTCCATATCACAGGCCACCACAATGGTGCCCAGCCAGTTCTCCTTTTTGAGACCCTGCTCAACTTTTATACAGATTTAAGAACCGAACATTACATAGCAGAAATTTGCTTTGCTTGCTTTTTATAAATTTACTTTTAATGTCCTTACATTTTGCATTTGAAGTTCGCCAGTGTGTAGCGTTTACTGATTTTGCTCAAGTGTTATCAAAACGGTTGCGGATTTCTCCCTCCCATAGCCACTGATGTTAGTAGTTCCAACTTTGGGACCAGCAATTGTGTAGTGCCGTGCTGGTGCCAGCTTTCTGGTGCCGGCACCAGTCTGTTTTTCAGTCGAAATGCATGCAACTGGTTCTAGATTAGGCACTGGCACCACCGCCCCATTGGTAGAAAAGGGATAATTCACAGGTACCAGCAATCCTCTGGGATACACATGTACGCATATCGTTCTAATAATTTTGGAAGTGTATCCAGATATATAAAGTGGTTGTGATTGCAGATTTGCATATCATAGAAGATTCAACTATTGTCGTTGGCACAGTTCTGCAGAACGACAGAGGAAATGTTTTCTTCCTCAACCCATAGTTGGTGTTACTCTGCACAAGATTGGGAGCATAAGTAGGAGTTGTGGCCCAAAGTGTAAGCATGGAAATGTGCATTAGAAGTTATTCTGATATTAATGTAGTTCCAATTTAATTTCTATGTCTAAGTGATTTAATATAAACTTATTCTGCTCTTTTCAGTAACGGTATGAGGTGACTGATGATAGTATACCTGATATTGAACTGGCAGATTTAAGGTTTTCCTTAAGCTTCAGACACCAAAATGTCTTTGCTGACCATAAAAGACCATGCATTATTAGCACGAAGGGGGAGATTTCTCCTCTTATAACCCCCAGGATGAGAGAAATGGTATGTCTATGGACCATTAATTAACCAAATCACCGGCCCACATGACACCAGCAATTCTGTCCAGACAAACATGCTTATAAAATGCCTTTTAGAGCAAATGGGCGGCCGCTTTAGGAAGATTCCTCTGTCGATAAGAGCTCATGTTGAGCTAGGCCAGCTGGCCCCCATTAGCACTCCCCTGTGTAAGAGTGAGTGAGTGTGTGTGTGTACATCCTGGGGAGGGGGATCTCAGTGGTGAAACAGAAAGATGAGGAGGAGGCCCATCTGGAGTGGGCTGAAAGGGGCGAACAAGCCTGGGAAAGTTGCACATGTGTTAGCCAGGTAGTCTCTCGTGAGAGGAGCAGCGTAGCGGGGATCAGATACAGAGTGTCTGATGCAAGATGGCATGGAGGCTAGCAAATAAGTCAAGGATGGATTTAGTTCTGGAGGGAAGTATAAAAATGATTTAATACTACAGATTGCAAAATAATGTGTAACGTTACTGCAGACTGATGTGTTCAATTCCAAAAAAATAAAAATCTCCTGCCATGAATATCTGCACATGCTACAAAAATGCTTTCAGTGCCTTAAATCAAGTCTTCATTTATAATCAGCAGGACAACTACACCATGCATGAGGTTCAGTAAAATTATAGCGCTTCAAGCTATCAGAGTTACAGATGTGTGACAAATTAAAGGGAAAAACATAAAGTGTTGGGCCACTATGAGTTGCCAGAACAGCTTTAATGTGCATGGACATCATTTCTACAAATCATTGGAGATGTACTGAAGGGATGAGAACCGTTCTTCTAAAACAGATTCCCTCAGCTGGTGGTTTATTTTCCTTCACTTGGTGCCAAAATCACCCATAAAGTGTTGAGACTTGGTCACTGTGAAGGACATGACATGATTGCATGATCGTTTTATCCTAATCAAACTATTTAGTCCACTTTTCTTTTATTTGCCACCCACCCATAGAGAGAGAAAGAGAGAGCGAGAGAGAGATTTTGTGTGTGTACGTGTGTGTATGTATATAATGTATGTATATAATGTTTGTGTATGTATTTAATGTGTGTATGTATATAGTGTGTGTGTGTGTGTATGTATATAATGTGTGTGAATATATATATATATGAGGTGTGTGTGTGTGTGTGTATGTATATAATGTGTGTGAATATATATATATATATATGAGGTGTGTGTGTGTGTGTGTGTGTATATGCACACACACATCTGCCAGAGCACTTTTCTCAAGCACTTATTGTTGCTAGGTTACAAAAAGCATCTTCTAGCACTTCCGCATTCCTTCGTTATGAAGATCAAGTCTTTATTTACTTTAGAAAGATTAGCTAAAATGATTGAATGAAATAATGTTGATTTATTCAACCGTTCAATATTCGCTCATAAATAGCTGGGTTGTCCGTGACAATCGGGATCAGTTTCTCCTCTGCTAATGTCGACATTGTTGCTATCATAAGTATCATCACTTCTTGATTTTGATTGGTCAGCGTGAAAGAAGTGACATTGATGAGCTTGGCAGTGTTCCAAAAGTTTATTTTCCCCAAAGAAAAATAAGCTGACTGCTGAGGGTGATTTTATGCCGAGGACACTGAGCTCGGTCAACACTGAACTTCATAGGATTTGTAAAGAAAACATGCTACCAGCACAAAAACGCATTTATGGGGCACAGGAACTCATTCTCCTGTAGTCACCTTGCAGATAAACATAAATAAAGAGACAAATAAAAAATGCTGGCAAGTTTTGATTAAGAGAAAACTATAGTCTGAAACACTACTGTTTCTAAATTAGCACTGTAGTGCTACTTTAGAAACTTTCTTCAGGGCTGATAGGACAGGGACTATGGCTAGTTGGTTCTCTTCTCCGCAGGAATTTATATACTAGTTTGTTTCCCATAGTCTGCGCTCCTATTACTACACTTTAAATAGCTAATTTGTTCATCATAAGCCATATTTTAGCTTAGGTTTCCAGGCATGACACTTTGACACTTACGCTTTGATTTATCTACGCTGTAGATACTAATATTACCTGTATTGCTTCTATAGGTGTATTCTTTTTAACTAGTAATGTTCTCTTCCTAGGCTCACTACTACACACAACATTAACAGTTCCTTCTGTGCTGGATCGCCTAAGCAATATCAGTTGTGCACTAACCAGGTAGGGCACTTTTTATGTCTGTGTTTTATGTGATTTGGAATCCCTGAAGTAGGGCTGAGCATAATTAAAGGATAAGGAGAAACTGTGTGAACTGTGTTCTGCCAAAGCTGGCTGGAATACACATGCATTCTGACATGCTTAATGCTGTAATATGTGCAAGCTGTTTGCCATGCCGCCTGCTGCGTGAGCTGTGTAATTATTGATGTATTTATTGCCTAGCCATGCCCCAACAGCAGAATCAGCTTTAGACAGCACCAGTGCTCCCAGTTCAACGCCAAAGCCTTCAGCAGGAAGCGCTACGAGTGGGTTCCCCTCTATCCAGGTAAAAACACCTCTTTGGTCATGACTATGAAGGAGATTTCAGACACATGGGTGGGACAGACTTTCTTTCAGAGTTCAGATGGATGTACGCCTGTTTCATTTGCTCAGTGTTCATTACTATAATGAAGGAACAGAGTGGTAAATTCCACAAGGGCTAGCTTGGCAGGTTATTATTGAAACTGTTCGGCCAAAACACAATTTACACAATTTGTGATCAGCCAAGACGTGCATTACGCCTGACGTTTGCTTTTAAACAGTGGACACAGGGCGCAGTAATACCATTTATAGCAGAACAGGTCTATTAAAAATGAATATTTTGATCATATAAAAAAAAAAAAAAACCCCTACAGATATTTTTCAAAGGGGCAGTGGTGGCTCAGAGCTTAGGACTTTGGACTTCTGAAGCTGTCACTGTTGAGTCCTTGAGCGAGACCCTTAACTCTCCTCTGCTCAATTGTAAATCACTTTGGAAGCCTCAGCCAAAGGTGACAGAAATGTTGATGAGGTTAGTAGTTTAATTGAAACTACAAGCAGATAGCAAATTAAAAGATAAACCCACAAGCAGTGTTGGGGCACCACGAGCTAACACATCAGCTCAGTGTGTTGTAAAAGCACGATTGAGGAGGGTGTCGCACACAAGTCCGAGCTCCAGCCTGTTCTCCCTCACCTTTGCCCTCCTGACAGTCTGAAGTCACCAGACGTCACTTATCTTTCTCAACTATGGTTCTTTTTAAAACACAGCCCCTATATCGCTTAGTTGTTAGATACAGACCGTCTCTGCTCTTCCATTCTTGGCTCCAGGACAGCCGTTCCATAGTCTCACATCTCGTAGATGGGCGTTTGGGTTTATTTCCGAATCCTGTGGCCTCTAAGGAACAAAAGAGGCCTTTCTATGACACAATGACTAACTTCAATCTCCAGCAGAACTCTCCAGAGTCCAGAGCTTTAACTGCGTTAATGGTGTCATGTCCTGTCCAGATGATTACATCAGCATTTCCAGCAAGCCGTGTGACCTGCAATGCACCACCACCACGAGAGAGAGACAGCTATTGGTTCCGGCACACGACGGGACCTTTTGCAGGAATGGCGTCTACAAGGGTGTCTGCATCGAGGGCCAGTGCCAGGTTACACACTAACCCCTACTTCTAGAAGGCTTCACCATTTCATAAATCACCTCCATAGATGGAGCTTGGGATGAGATGACGTTTCTTTCCATGCTGCTAGTCAATTCAGTGAAGTTTGGTCATGCCGTAATAGAATGCAGCAGTTAGCCTCTAATTTAGCAACCCTCAAGTGCTAATAAATGGATGGTAGCCATAAAGTTTGAAATGATTATTTTTCCCTCAAGGGATTTGGACTACATGGGTTACACTAGGGAAGCACACAGAGGTAATAGTGAGCATGGAGCAGTGACACGAGCACGCAGGAAAACTGTCCTGTATAAGAGCACTTCAGCCCTGCGAGCACTGAGATATGTACTTCCTTTAGCTAGGGTCTACACTTTGAGAGCGAAAGTGCAATTCATGGCACCTTGGGCAGATTTTTAAGGCGCACACTCACTGATACTGCTCTGGGCTGGCAGGTTACTTGCCCATGTGATACCTATTAAAGACTGTTTAGATGCCATAACATGTTCCATGATGCCTCTGATTAATTAATACTAAGGAGGTTACTCCTTGCGGTATTAAGGACTACCAAAAAACAGGGATCAAAACATGGTATCGATGCATTCCTGTACATGACCTTATATATTAGCCTTGTTTATAAAAAATATCCATCTTGACTCCATGTTCATTTCAACTTCCTGTGTCTCTGTCCACATTACAGGTGGTGGGGTGTGATGGGAAACTGTACTCCAGTAAATCTGTAGACAAATGTGGCATCTGTGGTGGAAATGGTGACACCTGCTACCGGATCTCAGGATCTTACCGGAAAGGGCTCACACAGTTAGGTATATCTTATTCTACCACTAAGAGGTCACATGGGGGGAAAATGCACAGGGAGATTTTAAAATAAACACTTGTATTTTTGTTAATAATTGCAGACTGTCATACTGCAGTGTTTTTACCATGGCCTGGGTTCTCTTTATTCCAGTACCATTCTTTTTCATGTGTTTGGTTAGTGTGTTCATTATGTGCTTTAATTTGTTATATGAACTCTAATCAGCTGAAAATCTGAGGCCCTGTTTTTACACTGACATCTGTTCGTTTGGCCGATGCTGCTATCCGAAGCTGGCTAGAATACAATCCGAGCTCAGAGCGGAGTAGTTCAGGGTTAAGGGTCTTTTTCGAGGGCCCTCATTTTCCATCCATCTGCACCATAACAATCTTTTTAAATATCATTATAAAATTCAGCAACCTTTTACGACATTTCTCATTTCTAAACCGAACATTAAAAGAAATCATTACTTTCACATTGGACTTTGGACTAATGGTGCTTACGTTCACCAGGAAGCTGATATTGTAGTGACACTAAAATGCTAGAACTAATGTGAAATCATTGGGTTTTTTCTCTCTGATTCATCAGGCTATGCCTTTATAACGAATATACCCGTTGGAGCCACGGACATCCAGATCGTCGAGCGGCGAAAGACTGAAAACATCTTGGGTAAAATCTCCATTACTTCCAGGGGGGAGAAAGCACACACAGTGCAGGAGCCATATCATCAAACACCATAACAATAATAATGCACAATAAGTTTGACCTTCCCCTGATGCTGTATATGGCATTTAACTACCAGTATTTTTATTCTGCATGATTGTACCACTTCTAAAATGATGCTTTATCGTTAGTCTTGGTCAGTTTGTTGGGAATGTTGCAACAGTAAAGCGTTCGCTCTATTGTCCAGAGATCTCAAGTCCAAATCCTGATAATGCCTGATCAACCATTTGTGATGAGGAATCCAAGTGTAACAGAGTGGGAAGGGTGACACATGCGCTCCCCTATCAATCACAGCGACCCATCATTGGCATCTATATGCTTCATGTATGCGGATATCGCTTTCCTCCGATCGTGTTACGCCGCATCGCGATGCTTTATCCAAGACTCCTGAAGCATCTTTACATGCTGCGGTTTATTCTGCATGTCATTGCCTTCACCTTTTCCGGATTGGTAGTCTTAGTATGATAGGGGAGACCTAACTGGTGGGTGGGAATTGGCTAATTCTAATAGACTAAACTGAAGAGAAAATTAGCTACCATTGGCCTACTGAAGTAAGAAATGGGCAAGTTACAATTAGGCTAATGTGAAATATAACTAAAACATATTACAATTGGGTTTCAGTGCAAGTGTGTAAGTTTCAGCATCTGCTAGAAAGCAAAAAAAACAAAATAAAGAAAATCCAGTGTGATTTTCAGCTGAGTGTTTGTGGGCTCATTTTGGACATACTATCCCATTTAGCTCTGTCTGATGAAGCTGGCCACTTCTTCTTTAATGGCAACACGGTAATCGACAACCCACGCAACTTCCCCATAGCAGGAACGGTGTTTAAGTACCGGAGGCCAGTTAACCTCTTCTCAGATGGCTTTGAGTACATCATGGCCCAGGGTCCTACTCAGCAGGGCGTGAACGTCATGGTAGGTATATAGGTATGTACTGCTCCTAATAGGACCATTACTTCTCTCATTTTTTAAAATGTATTTTTATTTCTTCTAAACATTTCCTCAATTTTCTCACATACCTGTTGTTACCTTTAGCTAACAGGCAATGAATGTAGCCTGATAGCTGGCATTAGTTGGATTGCTAGCCATGCTGTCAGCCTGCTGTTAGTTACAGCAATGTGTTCATGGCCTGTCAGTGTCGCACAGTAAACAAACATGAACAACAAAATAGCAGAGGTTTCGAACTGCACGCAATTATGTTTGACGTACATTCCCTAAAAATTTCGATTGGCCTTGTAAATAGATGGAACAACATGGAAGTAATTTAGCAAGTAGAATTTAGAATTGTATTCTAAAAAAATCGAAAGATAATTAAATATGATTTAGTATGGTTTAGTGATCACAGTGGTCATCATATTTATTTTTGGTGTTCTGTTCGTTGCCTTAGAAATTGCTGACAGTTCGTGTAGAATTTCAGAATTGACAAAATTCTGACGTGATGTGAACTTGCAAAAGACCAAATCACACTAAGGTCATGCAATTGCAAATAATCCACCATCATTTCTATAAATATGCATGTGACCTTTAATGTGTGGTGTTTTTTTTTTTTTTTGCCCAATACTTTATAGTATTGTAAACTACAAGAGCTTACGCAATTATCATGATGTAAAATTATAATACTTGTCCCTCTTGGTAATCGATTTTCATTTCACGCTTGCACTCCTGCATGTAACTTGATTTATTTGACTCAGTGTAGTGCTGTACCTTTTTCTGTCTTTGCATAAAGTATTACAACCTTAATGGAAAGATGCCTCATATCACGTATGAGTACACGGTGCCTCGCGTGTCCGCCACCCCAGCATCATCAACCCAGGAGCAGCCTCCACTGGCCAGCATGATGGCCAACTCTTCCTATTCGCAGCTCCCCATCAGCAGGAACGAGGTGGAGGCTCGCAATGAGAACAGGGAGGAGGAGCAGCAGCACCAGAGTTCGTCTGTGGGTCATAAGGGGAGCATGGAGGCACGTGGAGATGTTCGGTGGGAGCACCAGGCTCCTTGTAACCTCAGTGAAATTCCAGAGATGCTACACCTTCGAGCGTCTGGAGGGGTTCTCCGTAAAGAGCCGGGAAAGCAGGACGGCGTTGGTGAGCGCAGAATTAGCTTGTTTCTTTTGCCCTTTGTATAACCTTGGTAAACGTGAAATGTGCCAGATTAAATATATAGGTGTTGATCTATTTCCACAGTGAATTCTTAGATAAATCAGTTGTTTATAATCATGATACAACATACGATTTATAAGAAGATAATCAACAACAAGGTGATGTAATGCACTCTAACCCCTCCAACCTTAACCTGATTGAAGGCAACTCCCCTAGTGTGACTAATGAGACGCAGCCCATGGCAAAGAGTGTGAAGAGCAAGCTGTATAAGCCACAGCCTTGTGCGGAGAGTACATCCGTCTCTGACCGCGCCACGCTGAAGCTGAACTCGAGCTCCTCCGTGAAGAACGGCCTGCCTCTGCAGATCCACACGACGGCCCAGAGAGAGCCCGGGTTCAATCCTGAGGCGAACAGCACCTCACAGCACAGAGCTCATCTCCTCCCGCTGCAGCAGGGGGCACCAGAGCGCCTCCCGCTCACTGACAGGTCAGCCAGAGGGACTGAGGAGGGGAAGGAGGGAAAGAACAGGAAAGAAGGTGCAATGCAGGTGGGGAGGTTTGAGATGGGGGGCGATGTTTGGTAGAGATAAAAAGAGGGAGAGAGAAAACATCTAGCGTCAGGGCTAATCAGCTGCATTCTTTACATATCTGTCTAGATTAATGTTGATTGCCTTCATTCCCCCCTCTCTCTGCTGCAGTAATGAGTTTGAGGTGGTGTCTCTCGACCAGGATGTCAGTCTGGTAGGCGTGTACAGATGGAAGGTATCTGCGTACGCACCCTGCAGTTCAACTTGTACCACAGGTGCAATTATGAACCGACACACAAACACGCACACTGCGTTAAACACACGCACAAACAAGCCACTGGTTAAAAGTTGGCAACACCAAAGACATTTAAAGCCCAACTTATACTTCTTTATAGCCCAACCTCGCTAAATATCTCCTAATATCCATGATCTTTTTTTTCTTTTTTTTTTTTTTTTTTAAAGATGCACAATATGAATTATCATATTTAATTTACTAACAACATGCCAGGAAGACGTTTGCATTATATTTATAAAAATGTCCTCCACAATTATTGGCACCCTTTGTGAAGATTACTAAAAAGGGTTAGGAAAAAAAAAAATCACGTGTTTTTGTTATTTCTCTAAATAAATTTTTGTCAGCATGAAAAGAAGCTACTTAACCAAAAGGTGGATTTTTTTTTTTTTTTTTTTTTTTTCCCCTGAACTTTTTTTTTTTACTAATCTTTACAAGAGGTGCAAATAATTGTGGAGGACACTATAGTTCTCTAATATCAGGTGTGATTGTTCCAAACTGTCTCATTTACTGAAATCATTATTATTATTATTCCCTAAGAGAACTCATCCATACCTTATACTTAAAAAATTGGTTCTCTCTCTCTCTCTCTCGCTCTCGCTCTCGCTCTCGCTCTCGCTCTCGCGCTCTCTCTCTCTCTCTCTAGGTATCAGCACAGCGTATGCTTTGTGTGTGAGATATGATGGTTCTGAAGTTGACGAGACTTATTGTGACGCTTTGACTCGACCTGAACCCACGTATGAGTTCTGCACAGGCAGAGAGTGTCTGCCCAGGTCAGAGAGCTTAGACGTGTGTGTTTGTGCATGTAAACTTGAAAGCCAGATGAATGAGTGTGTGAATGTGTGTATTGTGTTGGTCCTCCTTAAAATACAGCATTCATACCTAGGGGCAATTTAGCGTAGCCAATCCACCTGCTGGTATGCTTCTGGGAGGAGGGAGGAAACCATGCGGTAATGTTTAGAGCATGCAGAGAAATTCCACACCAACAGCAACCTGAGCCCAGGATCGAACCTGGGAGCTGCGGGGCAGCAAAACTACCCACTGCAATACCATGCCTCCCTACCATAAATCATGAAAGATTATGATACAAATGTACAGCAAATACATTTTTAAAACACTCTATAGAACTTGTGGTGTTAATGTTTTGTGATACTGTTGTACAGTGTATACCAAGTGTGAGGAAAAACACCCTGCTGAGCTGTGAGCAATCCATAGGATCAAAGGCAGGCTCCAGACCATATGCCAACACACACACTCTCTCTCTGTGTGCGTGTCTGTGTGTCTGTGGGGCAGGTGGGAGACGAGCCGCTGGAGTGAGTGCTCTCGGACGTGTGGTGAGGGCTTCCAGTTTCGGACGGTGCGCTGCTGGAAGATGATGGCGCCAGGCTTCGACAGCTCTGTGTATGACGATCTGTGCCACACTGCCGAGCTGCACAAGCCCATGGCACGCAAATCCTGCAGGAGTAAATCCTGCGGCCCTCAGTGGGAGGTGTCGGACTGGTCTGAGGTCAGTATGTACAAGAAGCTGATTTGTTTAGCTCCACTGATCAGTGCAGTTTCTGTTCTGTTTGGAAATGGAGAGTCTGGATATCTATAGCAAGTACTTATGATCTTCAGAACAACTTTTGAGTGACTTTTAAACACCAGTTTGGACTATGAATATGTGGTTCAGGTGTTCAGGGTGAGAATAGAATGAGAATGTGGACTTTGATTCAGCGCTGTGTTTGACTGTGTGTTTGATTGTGTGTGTGTGTGTGTGTGTGTGTGTGTGTAGTGCTCAGCACGATGTGGGCGCCGTGGTGTGAGGAGCAGGGAGGTGCGGTGCTCCACGGATGCTCGTCTGTGTAGCGAGTCCACACGGCCTGCCAATCAACGGGAGTGTGACGGACCGCCATGTGACCGCAGGTGGACTGTCTCGGACTGGGGACCGGTGAGTGTCTACATGAGGGACGACACACACGTCACTCCACCTGCTTTTACTGATGAGCAAAAGTTCAGTCAAGCACTAGAATAAACACCTCTTTGCATTATTAAATAGAAACAAATGTCCGAAACATTATTTGCAATTCAAACAAATTTGCATAAAAACAAACGGAAGGAATGAAACGTGACCAAGGATGAAGCAGTGAAATTTTGCTGTTCTAAGTTAAAGCAATTGGTCAAAAATGACATTTACACACCTTTCCCTTTATCCCCGATGTAGTCAGTCAACCATGTGCACATGGGGCTAGCTTTTGGTAATAATGTACATCTGTGTTTATGTATAACACCAAAGAAGTTAAATTTGCTGAATGTTTGGTGTCTAAATTTTGTTATGGGAGCCTAACATGATCATCCCAGACACTGTTGTGTTTTTTTCCCCCCCTCTTGGGACTAAGTTGTAATCATTTACCTGGCTCTGTGTGGCTGTGTGTGATCTCCCTGTCTAAGTGCTCAGGGTCGTGTGGAGAAGGCCGCATGATGCGTTACGTGGTGTGTAAGAGCGGGAATGGGAAGGTGATCTCTGACGGTCACTGTGATCGGGAGCTGAAGCCCCTCGTCGTGCAGCCGTGTGGTGCCCCAAACTGCCCCGCACACTGGGTGGAGCAGGAGTGGGAACAGGTAAATGAATGTTATATTTATATATGTAAGACATAATTTGCATCTCTCACATGATGGGTCTTTGATTCAGAGGGAGTATTCTGAATCTTTACATATCATTTAATGTGGTGCAGAAAAGTATTGGTAAACTATAGTTAAAATAACTCCATCACCACAACTGATGGTGGTTGTTTTTAATTGTATAATTGTGGAGAGAAAAAGTCTGGTTAAAGCAGATACAGCCAAACCGTGAGCGCTTCATTCCTGAAGATATTTTTCATATGTACCTGTCTGTCAACATCTCAGTCTTGAAAATTACAATAATGATTACCAGTTCAGCACCCCCAAAGTGTATACACCTGTTTAACTCTTTGAAGTAGCAGAATTTGTTAAACGTAACAAGACACACATTGTAGTTTTATGCTCATTACTTATTTTGTATTAATTATTAGTTACCGCCTGGTTCGTTCTGAAAGAAATGATGCCAATGCATGAGGCATCGTGTTTTAGGCCAACGAGCAAAATTTAACTACAGCAACCTGAATTCTAAGAACCTGAAAAGGCAATAGTGTACAAGATTGTTCAAAGTGCTATAGTATGTTAAGTTTGTCATTAAACCTCTGCGTGATTGGCTTTCGAATTTCCAGCATCTCATTTTGAATGTGTTGCAGTGTAATGCGACGTGTGGGCGCGGGGTAAAAAGCAGGCAGGTGGTGTGCGCCGGGCTCGAAGCCGGTGTGTTTAAGGAGTTTCCCGATCATGTGTGTGCTCGCTCGCCCAAACCCGATGAGAGAGCCGCCTGCTTTGAGAGGCCTTGCTCCAAATGGTTCACCACCTCCTGGTCTCAGGTAACTACACTGCTATGAATATATACTTCAAATTAATACTGACACAAAAACATACAGGAGCTCTGGATTTCCTGAAGGAAATTGGTCACAATATATATTTTCAAGCTCAGTGACTAATTGTGCACGGTCTGGGTGCTGATTCCTGACCATAGAAAGTGGGCCTGTGACTGTATATACGGAAAGTAAACATTGGCATTAAAGGAGGCATCAAGGATGTATTCCCACTTCATTCTCAAGGATGGTTTCCCAGACACCGATTAGGCCTAGAATTAAACTACATTTTAAAAAGAGAATCTTCATACAAAAGTCATTTTAGTCCAGGACTAGGCTTAACCTGTGTCCAGTAAACCAACACTCAGGCTTCAACATGGCTCAGACCAGGATACAGTGTTTACTGAATCTGAATGAATGAAAGAAGTGAAATAGTGTGAGCAGTATTTACAACTTCTTTTATAAAATAGGTGCTTTCGGACCAGAGGAACTTTTCATAGTTCTTAGGACTGCTGGAGGAAGAAGCCCATTTTTTGTGTTCGCACAAGAGGAACTGAGCATGATTAATTATAGTTCTTAGAAGGCTGTCTTAGGGACTTTTTTGTAGTTCCTCCTTCAGGGTAGGCACTCTCCCAACACACTAAGAACCACAAGAGAAGTGTAGTGAGATTCTACAGGTGTAAAATCGTGCAGTTGTTTTTTTTTTCTTCTTTTTATTAGTCAGTGTGCATTACAATAACAGGAGAAAACGGGCAGAAACTTACAAAAATGCCCTTGCTAAAAAAAAAAAAAAGAAATCCATGTGACAACATGTGCTGTTAACAGATGAGAAGCTGAAACCTGAGGTGGCGTGGTTAGCAAACTAAACTGAAACTAAAAAAAATAGGCTATAAGAATTTGATTTAAAGTTTACAGATCCATATGGTAGAAACATAAACCTAAAGAGGAAGTGCACAGCGTGAATGTGACATGCCTGAAATCAACACCAGTGGATTTTCTAATTGCCAGTTAGTCTAAAACTCTTCATGTCTTCGTATTGAACAGCAAAACAAACAAAACAAAGCGCAACTCGCAGCGCATGCACTTCCGCTGAGACGCGCGGCGCGAGGGAGGAATACGTGATGTTCGAAATCACTGAAACAAAAAAAATCAACGGTGGATTTTCTAATTTCCAGATAGGCCTAGTCTATATAGAAAATCTTCGTACTGAATCCAGTTCGCCTGGAAAAATTCTGAGTCGGATACTGAGACTTAAATCCGTGTAAAAGGTTAGCCGTGTAAACAACAGCTAGCAGTAAAAATGAACAAAAGAAAAGGCACAGGTAAATGGAGAGACCGTGAAATTCACATTTTATTGAGCCTATATGCGATGTAGGAAATATAAGCTGCATGAAAATTGCACTGTATCATTTCAGTGTTCCTATTGGAGGCATAAATGCAAAGAGAAAAAAGGCCCTTGAAGGTGTGTAGTTCTCAGGGGAGCGCCGCAGGTGGTAGTCCCTCTCAATAAGTCCCTAGAACTGTTTGGTCCGAAAGCTAATGTATATTGAACAAAGAGTAGGTGTTGCTCAAATGTTTTTAAAGGACCAATAAGAGCTGATACTTGAGCCCTATTCAAGCAGGATAAGTCCTATATGATGTACTGGGGTAATTCCATCCTTCACAGGTTCCCTGCCAATTCAGATGGAAATGCCATCACAATATAAGCGTTATTCTCTCCAACCCTGAGAAAGTAACCTGCTATTTTACAGTGAATTTGAGGGTGGGTGTTTGATGTAATACGAGTGTGTGTGTTTACAGTGCAGTAAGACATGTGGGAGTGGCGTGAGAGTGAGGGAAGTGAGGTGTTACCAGGGAGAGGAGATCGGCCACAGCTGTGACTCAACACTGAAACCTCAGGCCAGACAGAGCTGTGAGGTACAGGCTTGTCCTACTGAGGCACCAGGTAACACGCACACAACCAATAACAGTATACACATCCCACAGGAGCACATTACATATGTATGGAAGCATGCGCAAAACATAATACTCTCACAATCAAACCAGAAAACACTTTTTAGCAACAATGGAAAACATTCATGTTAATAAATGTGGTCTATATTTGGGCTTCACAGATTGCTCGTGCATGCATAAAAGTAAAAATGCCCAGCTTGTGTTTTTAAATGCAGTCCCAGGGATTTCCTGCATTTCCCCTGGAGGATTGGAGGGAATAATGGTACTGCTTTGGATGAATACAAGATAAAAGTGCCAAAAAAAAAAAAAAGACATTTGTAGTACATCTGAACCATTTATGCAATAGGCTTTAGAAATGGAGGAACATTGCTACATTAAAAACTAAGCAGAGCATCATGGACCATAAAACCCGGAACATCCGTCAGTCTAATAGTGAAGTCCAGTATTGGATCAGTGCATCCCTATACTGTGTGTGTGTGTGTGTGTGCGCGCGTGTGTGTGCTTGTCTGTCTCTGTGTGTGTGTGTGAGGGAGTGCGTGTCTGTCTCTGTGTGTGTGTCTGTGAGCGAGAGAGTGTCTCTGTGTG
>JAQMYM010000003.1:6492182-6509094 GCA_030014255.1 Parauchenoglanis ngamensis | reverse complement strand
TATGTATATGTATATATATATGTATATGTATATATATATGTATATGTATATATATGTGTATATATATATGTGTATATATATGTGTATATATATATATGTGTATATATATGTATATATATATGTATGTATATATATGTATATATATATGTATGTATATATATATATATATATATGTATGTATATATATGTATATATATATATGTGTATATATATATATATATATATAAATAATATATATATATATATAAATAAAATGTGTGTATATATCATTATTGTTACACTTAACATGCTTAAATATTTTTACCCCTGTCTCTCATCTAGCAGAGGACGTTTGTGAGGACAAAGCGACAGCAAACTGTTCTCTGGTGTTGAAAGTAAAGCTCTGCACACACTGGTACTACAGGAAGGCCTGTTGTCTATCCTGCAAGACCAAAGGTCACTAAAGAGCTGCTGAACCCTAACTGGGCCATTCCACTCAATGTGAAGAACCCCATATGTACTCACACACATATACACTGTAATCCTCTGACTCTAACCGGTTACCCCAAAAACTAGAACCAAATAAAGGGACACCCCAGTTGGTTAGCTACTATCCATCTATTATAACACTACAACTCTAGCTTAGATTAAATGTGTGTGGCTCTAATAGCTGTTTAAATTGGTAGCTCGCAGGCTACATGCTAACTTGTGATCCACAAACCCCACTGACCCATTATGCCTTAACCTTAATTCAAAACTAGTCACTGAAAAACGCATCCTAACCTGTTACACCAAGAAACTACACTCTAAACTGTTGCCAGTTTATTCAGGTGTTTGGTATCTAGCAACTGTTAAACTGACGACTACGTATGTTCAAATTCTGCGCTTCAACTCTCCACTCGTAAACTGATCTTTACCTCAAAGTACATCCCCATGTTATGCCCATACTTTTACACTCTAAACCCCATAATACATCTTAACATGCTCAAACAGCCAAAATGTAAACCTTACTCTATTTTTAAGCTACATACACAGCCCCCTAAAACTGCCCCAAAACATAATGTCAATTCCAAAGCATAATAATAAAGACACTATATCTATTTTCCATGCTCTAAATGCAAGAACGCACATCACAAAGGTGGGATAATGACAGAGCTCCACTCCTATGAATGTAAGGTGTTCTATATCAGGAAGGTCTATTGTGTACTCTAGATCGTGGCTCACAAAGCAACTTCAAAAAATGGTACCAAACACTCTGGGTTTGAGTCTGGGGAAGAAAAAAAACAGGACTTACTAAAGTCCTGCAACGATCATCAGCAAAAGAGAACCTAATGTACCCCCAAACTGCTATCCACTAACCCCAAGTCTACACTCTTAACTTGTATCCCTAATCTGGATAAAGAAGGTGCTATACTAAGTGGGGTTGTTCTCATCAGGCCCCTCAGGCAGCTCCCCTCACTGTACAGGCTGTTCCTGATCCGTGGTAAAGGATATGCCGTTTTATTACCGAGTGTACGGAACATGCCACTCTCTTGTACTGTATCACTGATTCACTGACACACGTTTCATATTTGTACAAAGTTTCTTGTTTTTACTTTGAATGTGTTTATGGTGACCTGTAATGGAGGTTGAAAAAATAAAAATAAAGAAGGTTACTGTTCTTTGGCTTTTGTGCATTCTTGAACTCAAGACAGAATCATAACAGCCTTTGGTAAAGTGTATATACACTACATTGCCAAAAGTATTCGCTCACCTGCCTTTACACACGTATGAACTTAAGTGACATCTCATTCTTAATCCACAGCATTTAATATGATGTCGGCCCACCCTTTGCAGCTATAACAGCTTCAATTCTTCTGGGCAAGCTCTCCACAAGGTTTAGGAGTGTGTTCATGGGAACTTTTGACCATTCTTCCATTGGGGCTCGGCAGAGCCAGACATTATACTGCAGCCAGCCAGCAGGGGTGCTAGACCTGTAATTGCTTAACATTTTGGAGACATTACGATGTTCATGCTTTTATACAGTGATTGGGTTAAAAGTATCTATAAATTGCAAGCCAGTTTACATAACTAGACAACATTTATCTATTTACCTACTTATCTGCTGAGTGCAGGTATTACACTGCCAGTGAACTGATAACAGATTTGCTTATAAAAAAAGTAGCATGGGACCTCACATTTACACTGCTCAACACTAACCTGGGTGATGAGCTGTAAATAAATAAATTATATACACATACATTAATTCTATAAATCCACATAAAAGTCTGGAATGTTGTTGACTTTATAATGTAATGGCTATAACATTAGAGGAACTTGATTTTGAACTTGAAATAAAATATGGACATTAAAATGGAATGGAAAAAAATATAAACATTTCATCAGGACACTATTTAACATCAGGCTGTCACAGTGTGCCTGAATCTACACAAAAATCGACTGAGGTAGTTACTGGGTTTAAAAATGCGAAATGTACAAACACAAACACAGGGCTGAGCAGTTGAGGTTTTAAGGCTTACCTGAAGGGCTTTACTGTGGCTGACGGGCAGTTTGGTGGGTTTTGGAATCTTCTGTTGATCCTTTACACTGTAACTGGCTTTGTTCCAGCCAGTACAGCTCCATAAGGAAGCCATAAAGGATGCATTTCACCTTCTGAACTGTTTTCACTTGCTGTGTGTATCAAATATCCATATCAGCTCATATGAGCTCCGAACCAGTTGAAACAAAAGAAACAGCACAAAAATGAGTAAAAAAAACGAAGAACCACCCACATGAAACTGAATCCCTCTGAATGGGGGTAAAGTTCCCACCCCCTAGACTGATATTTTCTGGTACCACCATCAAGGAAGGACAGAAACATCACAACACTCTGAGAATAAAGAATCGCTGAAGGTAAGATTAAGCTCTGGAGTTTAATTAATCTGTGGTTAACAAGATTACATCCTTCAATAAAATGTATTATTTGATTTGTACTTTTTGTTCTAAATACAAAAGTAATAAGTTGTAATAATAAAGTCAGGAATCCACATTTTTGAGGGCTTTCTAGTGACCATTATGCCCCATAAAAATTTCAAATGATAATGGACCAACTGGACTGGAGTGATAGAATGATGAGTTTTGGTGATTGTTGATATTTCTCTTAATGCATTTAAGACATTGAAGTGTATATAACATCACTATTTATCACACTAATAAGTAACATCATATAGTCTGATTGAAAACATTATCCTACATTCAGTATCATTTTATGTTGGGATTCTACCTGTTTTTTCCTCAGATGCATCTCTTGTTCTTTGTGCTGTTAACATTGTACACCCTGAGCTCTGTGCATGCCTACCCTAATGGAGCTATAGCACCAGCGTGTGACAGCATGATCCCGATTCACCCCAACTTCTTGCCTCAGATCACCACAGCACCGTACAGGATCAGAGTGGACCGGCGGGCATGCAGACCTGGAGACATGATCAGAGGTCATTTTATGGCATTATTAAGAATTTCAAATTAGATCAGAACTTTCTCAAGCGAGAACATTGTGAAGGAAGGTCAGAAATCACGTTTCACATATTCTTATATCAGAAATGGTCACACACGGTGTTTGGACAACATTGCATTAGTCAAACATCAGTTCTGTCATAGTCGGAATGTAAAACACGAAAGTGTAAAATCCAGAAAGTGTAAGTAAAGAAAAAAACATGACAGAAAATAATCTACAACACGGTGGTGAGGTGCAGCCTGAAGTGAAGTGGATTATTTTCCTATAACAGCACACTCCATTGTGTTTTATTCCTTTTATACAGCAATTACCATTTTTATTTATTAATAAATGATACTTAACCATTTATAGTTTCATGCAATGTCCATATCTCTGCGAACGAGCGGTTACCATAGAGATGATAACATATTAGACCGAGTGATTTGATATAAACCTGTCGTTTGAATTAAAGCTGGAATTACTCCCAGAGCTTCTGTTAAAGAAAATGAATCAACACCTTCAGATGAATCAGAATTGAGAATTCAGTCATGTTGTGGTAGAAAGTGGGATACAGAACTGAATGTGAATGTGTTTTTACCCACCAGTGACTCTGGAGACCGTGAACAGCACAGATTTCGAGGGCTTCATGCTGCAGGCTCGGCCAACATCGGGAAATAGCGCTGTGGGTTGTTTCATGCCGGGAAACGACAGTCTGGTCCGACTGCACAACTGTTTCAACACTGAAGTAGCGTACAGGTTCTATATTCGCAATGCTTATCATGTGACTCGCTGTAATCTCAGATCACTATAGAGTGACACACGCACACGCACACGCACACACACTGCAGCTACCAAAATGAAATTCTTATATCAGTTGTAAAGGCACATTTCTCCAGATTTGCCAGATATCTTTAATACGAAGCCAGCCTGTTCAATCTAATCTAATCTAAATATCATAATCTACCTACACTATTTTAATCTATGTATTCTACTGTAATCTGTCTAATCTAATCTACTTTAATCTAATCCATATCCCCATATCTATTCTATGTATCCCAATCTAATCTACCATACCCAAATCTATCCTAATCCGACATATCTACCCAAATCCAATTTAATCAAACTTAATCTAATCTAAATCTATACGGAACTATTCATACCTATTTAATCCAATCTGACCCTATCTATCTATCGATCCTAATCTAATCTATCCCAAGGATTGCTAATGCAGTCTATCCTAATCAATTTATTTAGTCAAATCTACCCTATCTAATCTAACAGTTTCTATCTGGCGTGATTTTATTTCGATGTCCTTTGAACCTTTTCTGCGGAGAAGAGCGTAATTACAGGAGCGTGAATAACACTAATGAACCTGTCACTTTCGTCCTCCAGATGTCAGCCATCAGCCACTCTGCAGCAAATGAGCTAACCCGGCTCGAGGTCATGTGGGTCGCCCCACTTACATCTGCTCCGTACAATATTACATTCTGGTACTAGTGCCTTTGGAATGCATTACCTAGTCACATGTTTGTAATGTACCTGATCATAGCTGCAGTATTACAACCCTCTTTTGTTTTGTTTTTTGGCAGTGCAACCTTTGTGAAGAACTACGCCGAGTTCTGGACCATGGTGAACAGCAACACTATCCAGCTGTCCAACAGTCCTGCTCCTGCTGTGAGCCGTCTGGTAAATACAGCAACATGAATATCTGCAGATTCATTACACACCTCTGTATTACAATCTCGATTTTTCATTCCCAAAACACTGTTTGTTTCATCGTTTCAATACAGATGATGCCTTTCTGCATCCTGGTTGCACTTGGACTCTGCAGATCTTAATCTTTAACTCTACTCTGATCTCCGGTAATGGATGCAACTGCCAATATGATCAACATTTTAATCTGTTCTGTTCAAGTCAGACTGATGGGAAAGTAAATATTTCAATGTTTTCATGGAGATTATAAAAATCTAGCTGCTTTGTTATAGTGCTTGGCTCAGATTCTCTAATGAACATAAAGTATTGAGTTTGTTTAAATTACAAAGATGATGTTCAGCAATATTGTTTATTTTGATAAAAAAAAAGAAAAGAAAAAAAGACATGACTATGACAATTTGGTTCTTTTCAAATGAAAGTTAATAAACTTTAGCTGCAATGCTAAAAATTCGAAATGGTGACTAGAACATGATGTAATCTCAGATCTTCAGAGTGACACGGACTACATTTACCAAATGAGGGGGGGTGGGGTGGGGGGGTGATCACACTCATGTATGTGTGGTGGTCTGGGAAAAAACTCACTCACTGGATATTTAATTCTAGGGGGAAAAAAAAAAAAATCAGGTTTTTAACATTTTTTTTCTGCTAATATTGTCTTTTCACATCTCTGCTTACAAACTGAGAAAATCTGATTTGGAAATTTTTAATTTAAACTACTTTATCTTGGTGTCTGCTGCCGGGTAAGGAGTCAGTTTAATAGATACAGTTGCTAGCTAAGTGAAGTGATTTTTTTCCCTTAATGTGACAGATCTGATATTTTCAGGGCTGTGTGGATGCAAATCAGATTTGGAGTCACTTTCAAACGAGTTCCTAAATCTGAAACGTATATGATTCGTGACATGAATGAGAGCTCAGATCGGACTCCACATGGCTTTCTGCCTATACGCATGTGCTGAGTCATCAGCAGCACGGTGTTCTGTCGATTTGTGCTACCTATTGAGATATGCAACTTAGCGGAGTCATGTTGAGAGTTTAGGGTTAACTTCAAGCTTTAAGTCTTAGGGCTAGAGCTAAGATCGAGTTGATTCTCTGCTATCGAATTGTGCTTCGGTAGCATTTTTCGACAAGGTAGCACAAATCGTCAGAACACCGGCAGCACGGCAAGACGACAACGTAGGAGAGCTACAGATGACCGGATGTTTGCCTCCTCCAGAGCAAAACGCGATACATACATTAGCTACCAGTGTGTCCAGTTTGTTAGTATTAATGTCATGAGTCATCTCACAAATGTTTTATTGTTGTTGGTGACGCAGCACAAAAACGTATCAATGTGCACACGCGTGATGTTTCTTCGCACAGCTGAGTTCACATTACAGTCAAGGGTTACAGGTCACTTGTAAACCGGTTCACAGTGAACCATCAAGAGAGCCTAATCTGATCTGAGCAACAAATTGGATTTAAACAGTGACGCTTGTAACGTGAACATAGCCTTCTTGACACGAGAAATGTCATGATTTAACAACGTTGTAGGATAGCTATGTGCCACAGCAACATAATCAGTTTGTAATCAGATACCACAAATGTCTGTATTGCAAAAGAGAAGAACGCTTAACCAGTCTGTACAGATGACAGCAGACAATGTATTAAACTGCTTAAATGAACTAATAAAAATTGTTTTATAAAATCCAACAGAATAGATCTGAATGAGTGAATCAGTGGTTATTTCCCCGCTGATGTCAGGTTGGTTCAGTGAACATGCAGGATATATTCAGAGAGGATCTAATACTGAAATCGGTATGATCGTACCTCAAATATAACTATTCAGAAGTTACAGAGGAGTTACGCACATGAGGTGGAGTCTGAATAAAACACTGACTTATATGGTTAAGTGCATTTGTCTTGCGTGAGATCAAATTGAGCAGAATTGAGTCCAGGCCTAGTGGCTGACCGATTTAAGCACCTTGTCACACTGAAATTGATCTTTTTAGGCTGTATTCGATTTGCCTAATCTGAATGCGGAGCCCAGAAAATCTATGTGTAAACAAACCAAAATAACAAGCCTTCATATCACTCCAGTGGCTCGGCATGTTTTTCCGCAGGTCTGAGCATTAATACAACACTAATCTTTTCTGATCTAATTTCATGAACTAATAAAAGAGCATTTTCTGTACTCACTTCTGTAGTGTTTGCTGAATAAAAGAGGAGGTGAATGAAATGCCACCAGACTCTCTGGGCCTCTTAGACAGGGATTAATTTATTCTACTAGTTCTTCTGATCCGTTTATCACAATGCTGTAAACATGAACCAGACAACATGAAAACCGCTAAATGCTCACATCTCTTTTCACATGTAAGACAAAAACACACAACAACAGCAGTTCACAGACTATGTAAACACAAAGTAATTGTGAAAATGTAACTGTAAATAACACATCAGAAGCTAGCATGCTAGCACACAGTAACACACAGTTAAAAACACAGCAACAGGACCTACAGCTTTGGATTCAATCCCATTATAGAGAGCTTTACTTTAATTCGGTACCAAAGGGACTCTAGCTGTCGAGGGATATGGTGTTATTTAGGAAATGGGATGGAGGTTAAAATGAGGATCAGACATTGTTAAAAATACAGCACAGAGTGGCTCATTTTCATACCGCGCAGTGCACATTCACGACTGTAGAACATTTCTACTGGCTATTTTAAAATATGGTGGAAGACTTGAGCCTTTGAAAAGCCTCTGGAAGGTTAAAGGTCATGAAGGACCTCCAGAACAGTGGCGATGGACCAGGCTTGAGTTTCACAGCTGAATGCACAGTACTGTCCGTTTTCATTGGTCAGCTCTGGCAGACCCCTCCACGGGGACCTGAAAGCAGAACACAGCAATCTAAAGTAGGGCTCAACTACTAATTATCAACTTCAAACAAGAAGTCCAAAAGTGTTTTGTTACTGACTGAGATCAGCAGAAATATTACCACAACGCAGAGAATGAGGGAAACGAATCGATGCTACATTAAAATGTGGTTGTGTTTACAAGGCGATTTCACATGACTTGCGCATGCTCTTGTTTTCGCAGCCTCAGAAGTGTAAGTTTCCCAGAATCCATTTAGTTGTTTTTGTTTACATATGAGCCACTGTGTTTGGAAAGCACATGACCGCTACTCTGCCCGCTCTCCTGATATGCGCGCACCTAGCTGAATACTGAGCCTTTACAAGAAAACTTCCGTTAATAACGTCTGATAACGTTCCCTAACGTCTTCTACGTCCGCCTAAACATAGAAGGGACCAGTTATCATGAACAACACCTACGGTTCTCCAATCCTACCAACTCAGGAACAACTACAGCGGACCACCAAAGTCAGGCAAACTGCGGTACCTCTAGCTGTGGAGGATTAGCAGCCTCAGTGGGCAGTAAGATTAAGTTTATTTACCGTTATTACGTGGCTTAGCTGAATACGCGATTCTGATTGGTCAATCACGGCATTCTATGGACTGTTATTTTCGTTGCTATGGACCATGTCATTAGCAGAAGCAATAAAATCATTTTTAAAATCACTTAAATCATTTAGCCATGCAATAAACAGAATTGCCTTGGATTGTTTTTCAAACATAATAGAATATCGATCACATCAAAAAGTTTGACTCGCTACTTAGCAGAGTGAGCTGGTGCCTTTAAAGGGCTGTTTGTCAGTATGGTAAACTCCATGGAGGTTTGCTTTGCAGGCAATGCAAAGTATAAATGCATTGTAATTGTAGATACACAAACAGATGTTTCCACTGTCACAACAGTTTGAATTGTCCACATAAGAGACTCAAAGCTTATGCGCAATCTAGATACATTTTAGCCTGAATCATTAGGTGGCGTATTCTCAGCATCTGTGTTCTCTCCCAGCTGCCTTACAACAGCTTTCTCATGACTATAACACTCAAATGGTGAGTGTGTCACATGATGGTGAGATTCGTCTCATGTCAGAAGAACAAACTCACAAACTTTTACTTAAATGCGCTACACTGTAAGTCTGTATCAACAGCAGTCAACACTGTGTGTTAGGATGAAGGAACGGTGTGTGAACAGGATTCTACAGATGTCTAAAAAGGATGTGCGTTGTTATTATTTTCACACCCCATTGACTGAGGAAATGCTCATTTAATATTTTCTGTAAGAGGTTATAATTGTTAGCATATTCCTGTGGTATGAGCGGTATAAAGCACGTTGTGATGTGCTGTTACTGGAACAGCATGCCCCCAAGGGTTTTATTACCCCAATCCTACACTTTCAAATCCTATACAAATCCTATTAAGACCTTTTATACAAGGTCTCGTTGTATGGTTGATTGTTCTAGCGATCTGAAGAGGCTCTACTTGCCACTGTTTGTGAAAGGAATTCTCTGCTTTACAGGTCTACGTAAAAATATTAAGCCAAAGAACCATTACGAATTCAAGCTTTTTTTGCAAAAATATTGAAGAAAAATTTGCTTAAATGTGAGACACTGTATATATTTGTAGAACAGGAAATAACTAAATGTGCTCCAAAGCTTTACACTGCTTTATCTAAGGGGGGAAAAAAAAAAAAATTTCTAGCATGGTTACCTTTCCAAATGAACATAATGGCGAGAGAGAACATTCTTCACCAGAAACACCGTCTTGTCGTAGGTTTCCTTTCCAAGCTTCTTGGCGAAATATAGCTTGGCACGTAGGAAATACCCGACCGGCCAAAGCCATTCCTGCGTAATGAACAGTGAAATTAAGAATCCCATTCAAAGGAATCAGTGTAACAAGATAATATGATATCAGCTATGAGGAAGCAGAACTGATCTCTCTTACAGGGCCTTGGTGGTAGTTGAAGCCTTTGGCTAAGTTGTAGTTGTCGTTGTCGAGCGAGTTGTCATAAACACCACAGTAAACCATGTCGCTGTTTAAGACCAATAAGGAATCAGCAGGAGAATGTTAAAGGTTAATATCACATTAACAAAGCGTTACCATCTGGGACAGGAAGTAAGTCTTACTCTGGATCTAGTGTCTTCATTCCCAGTGGCCCGAGCAGCTTTTCTTCAGCGATACTCAGAGCTTCCCAGGCTCTCTCCACCTTGAACAACTCGGGGGCCTATAGGGAATAAAACAATAATTTGGTGTAGAGAATACTTCAAATGACAGCTTACATAAATCAAACACCATGTCCAGTTCAGAGTTCTTACCACCACCATGGCGATAGTGAAGTTGGGTCTGAGCTGGTAGTCGCACCACGGGCTCGAGGCTCCACAGCTGTCTTTGTAAATCCCCCTCTTATGGACCAGCTCAGGATGTTTCTCATTGGGGTCTTCGGCGTCCTGAGACACGTAGAACATTTTCTCAAACTTGTCCTGGATCTTTCTGTTCCACTCTTCGTAGGACACTGTGAGTTGTTTACCTGGAGGAGTAAATCAAATATCAGTTTAATAAATGATGCTACACTTTGCACCAAACAATGGTATGTTGGAGTGTGTTGTCTTCTCACCGTCTCTGTGGATGGTCATGGTGCTGTAAGGGAACAGACCCCACTTATGGAGCTCCACCAGCCAGCGCACGGCCGACTTACACAAACCCACGATCTCCACAGCCGAGCCGTCCCTGTTACAGTGAAACACAAGCACGCACTCGTCATTAAGCGTTTGAATGAAGAATGAATGATGGATGTTGAGTATTGCCACTCTAATCCATAGAAAACCTGATCTGCCAGATAATGCAGACTACAGAAACAGGAGAACATAAACAAATGAATTCATTTTCTCTACCCGCTGTGTATTTTAGAGTGGTTATGTGATGTACCTGGGTGTAGCAGGAATCCCTTTATTGCGAGCTCGGTCACTTTCGCCCATCTTATCCATCCATGTTCCGCAGTTGAAGCGGTTTCCCCCGTACACAAAGCCCGTGTCTGGATTTACCTTGGCCACAATGTTGAATCCTGACAGAAAAATGTATGAAGTAGCACAACAAGAGCTGCTCAGATGCATGTTGCATACTGGAACATTTACATGCACCCAATAATATTGTAAAGAAATAATGGACACCAACAACCTGACAATAAATGAGGCCATTATGCTAAGCTTTATTTACACTGCACCGCATCACGTCACATCGCACTGGTAAAGTTGTAGTACATAAATGATAAATGTGTCACCCTCATCTCTCATGTTGCGGTCGATCTGTGGTCCAGCGTTCCTCTCTCTGAACTCGATGCCCTCCATGTGGCGCTGGAGCGCTTCATGAATCACGTCACACAGCGGCTGATCCTGTACATACAGGACAAATCATACAATAACCACACCTCCTGTACTATATCCACATCTCCCATACCACACCTACACTCACAGCATACATACTATACCCACATCACCCATGCAATATCCACATCATACATACTACACCCACATTTCACACACTACATCCATGCTACACCCACATCATACATACTACATCTCCAATACTACGCTGACATCATACATACTATACCCACATCATACATTCTACACCCACATAATGCAAACTACACCTGTGAGAGTGTGTGTGTGTCTCACCACAGTGCCAGGTGCCTGAGGCAATGAGTCGTCTGTAGGGTACATCCTGGAGACAGGGCACTGGAGGATAGCCACTCCATCAGGCACAATGGTGCAGTAATCCTGAACACACTGAAGCCACCACCACACGGCATCACGGCAGTTATATCGTGCAGCTACGCCCTCGCCGAGCAGGTTAGGGATCAGACCGTGCCTCAGAGTGCCAGCGAAGGACAGGATGATGTTCCTGAGGGAGACAACCCAAACTTTCAATAATGTCTGTCTACAGATCCCAGCCTGCAGAATTCTCAGTGGCTTCCAAGTCTATTATGGGAGGGATTCATTAGCCATGCTGTAAACTACCTGGCCTCCAGGTGACGACCAGTGAGCAGCATGAGACCCCGCAGGGCAATGAACGTGTCTCTGCCCCAGCAGCGGAAAATTCCAGAGGAGAAATGAGGCAAGCCTGTCACAATGTGAAAGAGCCAGAAATATCTACATTAGTATCCTGAAATATACAGATCCATCACACAACATGAGCCAACACACAGAACAATTCCTAAAACTCATTCATTCATATTTATCTCTTTAACCTGTTCAGGGTTGAGGTAGTACACAAAATAATACATTCATAACATCCCTGAATTTTAATGTAACAGGAAAACGTGTTGCTGAGCAACCTGCTGCCATGGAGACGCAGTACTGTTCTTCCTGTTTGGTGATCTCATTGATGCGTCGTGGGACGTCGTGCAGTGCAGGAGAGAGCGGTGGAAGAGCAGGAACACGACCCACACCACACATTTGCAGTGAACCCAGGGCCAGCAAACGTACGAAGGATGAGCCATCCTGCACAAAACTAACACACACACACACACACACACACACACGTTCATAATAATAATAATAATAATCACTGAGCTTAAAGTCTGCTAATGATTTGTTTATATATATTTTATATTTATTAAGCTCAGTTATGTTTCTGTATTATCCTGCATTGTTATAATCCAGTTAAAAACACATTCCATTTAAATTCATTACATGTTACATTAAAGGTGCACTATTTAATATGTTTATTGTTCTTATTATTGCAAATAACCTGGAAATCTCTGGGGAACATGACCAAAGAAATGCAAATCAAGTGTATCGTACAAGAAAAAAGCTCGTTAAAAAACAGCTCCATGCTGATGGTGTTTACATCCCTCCTGTCCGTCATGTTATAGACACGCCCTCATCTTTACTGCTCACAAACATGAACTATTTACTGTATAAATGGTCAGCACTGCCATATAAAAAACAATCTGCTGCTGCTGCTGCAAAAAAAAAGAATAATGATGCCAAAAGAAATAAAATGAGGAAATCCAGTAGCTGACTTTCTAAAGGACTGACCAAGTACAACGAGGAAATGGAACGTTAGCTAGCTAGCTAAAAAAATGTTCATGAACTCTCCTGTAAATTGTTCGAATTTATTCATGTTCTGGGAGACGAGCTACATGTAAATGCATTTATTCACCCAACATCTGTACCTAACGCATATTTATTCTGACTATTATTAAATGTACAATAATTGAAATTTCCACATGTTAATGTGAAGTTGGTTAGTTAACATAATGAGAGACTGACGGTGACATCTGTTTGAAGGTAGCGTCTAGGGCTTTGGTGTACGCTCCGACCAGGATGGCGTCGAAATAGCAGGGGATGAGGTAGCGAGGGATGTGTTTCAAGTAGCCAAACATGGCTTCGAACCATTGGCCCACCTGCAAAGAGCAAAGGATTCCATTAAGTTTGCCTATACATAGTCCTTAAAGTTGGTACGTTAAAGTTTTCTTTGGTTATATTATTATACACGCATTAAATTTGCCTTAAATAATTTCTTGAACTGGGTTAAGTGTTGTATAAAGTGGCATTGCTTATTTTACCAGAATAAATTAAAATCAGGAAAAAATTTTCCTAAAAAAAAAAAAAAATGTAGATGTGAAAAGCTGAATGTTTTGCAAGATTTCAAGCTTTGTATTTTCGCTGATATTTCTATTAAAATCGAACTCAGACCTTTACATTCCATTGCACATCATAACTTTTTTGGTTTTAAGAATTTTAGCACTCTAGTGTTTTGGGTGACAGAGTGCTCACCTCTCTGAGTGCTCCTCTGCGAGCCACCAGTCGGTTACTGACATAGTCGATCATCCAGTCTCCCTGCCTCAGGTTATCACAGAACGGGTGGCCCAGGTCATTCTTAGGTCTGACGTCAGCCATCACTGAAATCAGGCCTGTGGGTGAAACGCAAATACCTCAGAGACAGCATCTGTACGATTACAATTAATCGACAAGTTTGCCTCTTAGCAGAAACCTAAGCATAATTAATACAGAGAAATGATTAACAGAATTTATAAAACTGTTTCAGCCCTAAATTCTTGTTCTTCTAACCTGAGCAAACATGTGCTCTTTATGAGTTAAAGGAACAACAGATAAAAATGGATTTGTACACATTTTGTATCCATTATAGGATACAGGAAACATTTTGGCTAGGCCTAGCATGTACCTTGCAGTCCACCGTACTTGAGGGTCGTCCATCCAGGGATGTTATAACAGCCCCCTCCTTCCTCCTTCTCCTCCTCGTCACAGCAGAACAGCAGCACATTCAGATCAGCCAGAGTCAGCTTCTCCACCATCCTACACACAAGGGAAGCATGCAGTTTAATATTCGGCCTTTATCCTTTTCATTCTGTTGTTTGTAGATTTTTATTGGAAGCTCAGTGTCTTCTTCAAATGTACATCAAGTACATAACAGAATACAGACAATAAGTAAAGGTTCATTAATGTGTATTTAAAAGTGAAGCTGATTAGTGACAGCCAGTGCATCACAAAGACATTGCTGTGTGTGTGTGTGTGTGTGTGTGTGTGTGTGTCACTTACTGGCTCAGTGGGGTCTTCAGTATGACTGGAGCATTCTCATCCAGCACACTTCCTGCCCTGTACTCAGGGTTAAACTGAACGAGGTGACGCCTCAAAAATCCCACAAGCTCCTGTGCCTTGGGATCCAAACTCACCCTGCAGAGACAATAATAATAACAATAATAATCACAGCACTGTACAATTCTGTTCATTATTCTGTACATTAGTATATATTTATGTGTGCAAAAGTCATAGGAACCGTATTTCTTTAGTACATATACTTATTTTAAGAATTCTGCATTATTGAGTCAGTACAAAAACCATTTTAGATTTCCAAACATTACTTTTCCAAAAAAAAAAATTATTTGTACTATCTGTAAAGAAAGTAAAATTTTACATAAGAAACCACTTTTCAGAAGAAAAAAAAAAAAACATAATAAAGGCTCCTGGGTTTAGCGCAACACCATCTCCAGACGAACCGTGGCTCTTTCTCCAAGACGCACAGTAAACCTCACAGCTGATTTCCTTATAAAACTGCACACATTATAACTGGGACTGCTGTTTAAGGAAAAAAGCAAAGGGTCGTCATGCCAAATACTGACTTTATTTACTTCATTACAGTTTACTGCATGTTGCATTATTTTTCTTTCAAGCAGAAAGATTTAATTTCATTATTTCTGAAGTCGTCGCTTTGCATGTGCCTAAGACTTTCACACAGTAGCCTACATGTATCCCATGTACTACATACTGCTTATAAAATAGATAAAATAAAAAAATAAATAAAAACCCAAATATGCAGCAACATAAAGGAAAGTTATTCTTTCCTATATACAGCCTGAGCCACTGAATAAATCACAGCTTTATAAGATACTATATAAGGCTATATAAGTGTGTGTAAATAGAAGCTGTGTTATGTTCAGAACCTGAAAGCGATGACGCTGCCTGGTGTGAGACGCTCGAACACAATCTCCTGCACAAACTCGCTGCGGCCTCGTGACGTCACTCCAGCTTGCTTCACCACACCGCTGTCCTTCAGCTGAGACGCAAACACACACCAACACTGAGCAAAACTACAAAACTGACCAAGACAGACCGTCTGAGAGGTTACTGCATGCATAAACTACAGGACAAACCAAATACTCTTACTGATTTTCACTCACCTATAATGTGTAACTGGATTACAGGTACTGATGAGACATTTGGAAAGATTTTTAATTTACAACTACAGTCTCGATGCATTTGATAAAATCTCATGAGTCTTTTTAGCCTTTATACTATAATATATAATATAATATAATATTTAACCAGCATGTAGAAGTCATTTAAAACAGCAGGATGTTAATATTTAGAGTCCACTAGTGCCTTTTCTACTGATGATACTTCTCTCAATCTGTCCCATTTCTTTTGCTTAAACTAAACATGACTCATATTTTGTCATGTAAGTAAAAAAAAAAAAAAAGAGATGAGCAGTTCATTTAGTATCTAATTCTATCATTAGCTAGAGAAGAAGAGTTAAACTTTCTAATTCAGTGGTCATGACCCCATGTGGAGTCACCTGATTATCTCCTCCTTTTTTTTCCACTCATATATTTTATAAATTAATAGTAGAAATATCAAAGACAAAGTATTTCAAACCTACAGAGCGGTCTGTTTTACATACCACATAGTTATGTTACTAACATAATAAAGTGTTACAATAGTTGTAATTTATAACTGAGCAATCAAAAAAAAAAAAAAAAAAAAAAAAAAGTGGGGTGGTCAAGCCTTGGGGTCACAGAAAAGTCAAAATATCTTTCTGAAAAATCGCTGAAAAGCGTAAACCTGAAACATAAAAAACAAACAAACAAACAAACAAGCAAAAAAAAAAACCATCCCATTTCATGGGAAAATTACAAATGACAGTTTACACATCTTTGAAATGACATGATTACCACTGGTCTAGAAACACTTTAAATATTAAAAAAAAAAAATGCCAAAAAAGTTGTCAATCCATTGGAGTATTAAACCTGAAAATATTAAAAGCTGTGCTTGAGAGGTTGAAAAGGGAAGAACGCGTGTGTGGGAGTGTGTGTAATTTCACATCGAGCTGCTGTGTTATGTGATCAGACCCAAAGCTCTCATTAGACACGGACCTGGATGTGCTCTTTAATCTCCACTGTGAACGCGGGCAGGCCGTTAATGCTCTTCTCATCTTTTTTATAGGAACCAGCCTGAGTCTCTACTGTACGAGCCTCCAACACCACCTCCTCTATCTTACCTGAGAGAGCGAGAGAGAGAAAGGGGGAGGGGGAGGGAGAGAGAGAGAGAGAAAGGGGGGGAGAGCGAGAGAG
>JAQMYM010000003.1:6429463-6446168 GCA_030014255.1 Parauchenoglanis ngamensis | reverse complement strand
CGCATGCACGGGGAGAACATGCAAACTCCACACAGAAAGGCACCCTGGGTGACCCGGGGATCGAACCCAGGACCTTGCTGTGAGGCGACAGTGCTAACCACTGCACCACCGAGCCACTCAGACTAAATTCCATTTCTGATAATAGATCCCCCTAAATCCTACATAGTGGACCTTTAATATTCATCATCCTGAATCCTTATCTTTTATATACACCAAACATTCCATTAAAAAAAAAAACAAATGTACATCTTCATAAAGATCATTTATACATCTGTACGGTCTGTAAACATAGTCTGCATTAATATTACCTTAATAATGTCCTCTGTGGACTTCTCAATTGCTTTCAGCCTGTTCAGGATGAGGCCTTCATTTGTGGAGATGCTGAGCTCTTCCCTCTCCAGAGCCTCAATTTCTTTCTCTATCCTACAGGACACAGTAGTGATGTGACATAATTGAGTTTGGATGGATGGCTGGCTGGCTCTAGCTCACGATATGTCCCCTCTTGGCACCCACAGACCGCAGAGCTCTGGTACAGAATCCAGACACGGTTCAGTGCCAGTCAGTCACACTGTTGGCACCGATTCCTTCAAATCACACAACCTCCTCAGGCATTTACTAACAATGTGGCGGTAGCAAGAGGGCATTGCAAGTCACTGAGCGTGACATGAGAAAATATTTGGCAATGATCTGAGCGTTCACTTTGCAAAATATGGACTTATCGCATGTCTCAGTAATTCACAAATTCATCCCGAGTGAGCCAGACACCAGGATTGCCAAGCTAGAGTGCAAGAGCTTATATATGAACCTATAATAGCTCATAGCATCATGTCGTTGCACCTCTGTTGCGTCATGCTTCATTCTTATTCTCTGGCATGAAACCAGAAAGTGGTAAGGGGCAAATGACTACAACAAAATGCAGTACTCGAAATGCCACCGCAGCTGCCCTACTACTTTGTTTAGCACAGGAAAGAACCGCATACAGTTTATTTGCCTCTAAAGGTCAATCCATTTTGGGTAGAGACAGTGAAGCATCAGGGACTGGGACAAGTAGAGGTGATGAGAAATGAGCTCATGAGACAGAATCTCATTTAATATGTATGTGAATACATTTGTAAGGGGACAGAAATCACAATATGGTTTCTTTTCCAGTTTTAACCAGGATTGTTGTTGATCCTGCTTTACAGTGTTGGCAAATTATACATCATGTGTGGTTCTCAAATTCATGCTGTTGAATAGTTTTTCATAACTGTCCTATAGAAGTCTTTTTTAACAATGTACATAATGGCAATGCAGTTTTACAGCATTAGTGCCTTAAATTAAAGGTAACAGTGATGAACAAACACTTCCCTAAAATATAACAAAGCAGGAAGAAACCTTAGCAGGAACTAAAACACTGGCTGGTCCTGGAAAATATGGAAGTTATTTTCATATCAGGTATCTTTAGAATCAGTACACTTGAGGTAAAGGAAGTTTTTTAGCAGTCAATTAAGAAAGGCAGAGCAGGGACTTGTCGGCCCAGAATAGTCGCGGGAGCTTGTGGGCCTCAGGCTGCCAGAAGCAGGATCCAATTAATATCTTTTAGGTATTTTCATTGTTCGTGTATTATTATTATTATTATTATAAAAATCTACCGTTTAGATTCTGAAGTATTTGATAAATAATGTAGTCATAATTGAGTTATACTTAAAACCTAAACACACATGCATATGAGTCTACTTACCGATGAATGTTGCTCTGTAGTGCTTTGGTCTGCTGGTTGACATCCTGCGCTTTCTGATCCTTCTGGGCTGCTCCAGCACTTGTGCCACCCATAAGCCACAGATCTCTTGCGGATTTTTTCTGTTTGACATTGTATTGGATATGATTTATATATACAGTCACACATCCACTTTAAAAGGAACACCTATACCTGCTCATTCACGCAGTTATCTAATCATACAATCATGTGGCAGCAGCACAATGCATAAAATCATGCAGATACAGCTCAAGAGCTTCAATTAATGTTTACACCATTTGTGACTTTAACTGTGGTACTGTTGTTTTTGCCAGATGGGCTGGACTGAGTATTTCATAAATTGCTAATCGCCTGGGATTATCACACACAGCATTCTCAGAATGGTGTGAAAAACAACAACAACGACAAAAAAACATTGAGTGAACGACATTCCTGTGGGTGGAAATGCCTTGTTGATAAGAGAGTCAGAGGAAAATGGCTAGATTGGTTCGAGCTGCCAGGAAGCAAACAGGAACTCAATCGCTCTTTGCAACCGTGGTGAGCAGAAAAGCAACTCAGAATGCACAACACATCAAACTTTGAGGTGGATGGGCTACAACAGCAGAAGACCATATCAAGTTCCACTCCTGTAAGCCAAGAACAGGAATCTGAGGCCATCATGGACACAGACTCACCCAAACTGGACAGCTGAAGACTGGAAAAAGACCATGTGCCACATGATAGGCTGATTAGGTAACTGCATGAATGTGCAGGTGCACAGGTGTTCCTAATAAAGTGCATGATGAATGTATGTGTGTGTCTTTAATTATATGGTATATGGTTCTAAATGTTACATGCTGTATTGTTATTTAATGTTATTACTTAATGTTGTATTTCTGTAATATTAATGAATTATAAATAACGGGACACATGATATTTGTCAAGATTTACTTTTCCACGTCCTTCATGTTATTTACAACCAAAAATTCACCTTCAGTTGCTGAAGTTTCAGTTTTTCCTTGTCGATCTCCAGCCGCTTTGAGGCAATGTCCTCCTGGATTTTTCGTTTATTCTGCATACAGATATTCATTTACAAGTTTAGGTTCAAAAAGAAAAAATCCTCACTATAAAAGCTGACAAAATAATAGAATTACAGTATGTTTTTCACATAAAGCCTTACTATTAAACAGATTTATAGCACAATGACTGGCAAGCAAATCAACATGGATATACTTTAAACTACAACTGTAATAAAAAAACAATTCCACTAAATAATACATTTTCTTTGTGATACAAAACGTCTACATTACTGTAATGGCTTGAAGTCTCTCCTTTAACAGTTCTGCCTCTTCCATCGTGACTCTACAGAGAAAAAAAAAGAAGACATTTATCAGACCCAGATACATTTACGAACACATTCACAACTTTATACCATTGTACTTTCAGTTAAAAAGTCAGACGAATAAATGATGATCTCAGAAGAGTGGATGTGGATTAGACTTTATGAGCTGAAAGCGATATGGATCAGTTAGGAAATCAGCAGACCCGTGCGCTCTCTTCCTCACCGTGATGCCAGGAATAGCGCGTATGGTGGCTCTGACCCACACGTGGACTCCAAAAATAATCAGCCCGACAGGATTTTGTCATCACAGGCAGTCATCATTCAGCACTCTCCTAAATCAGCGCTGTAGAAACGTGGTCGATATTCTATTATCTGTAGAAATTAGGTTTCACATGCTATATTATCCCAAAATAGAGACAACCAGTGGATTCACACTGTGTAGTCCGTCCGCTGGCCGATAATCACGGGTAATTCCTGAATGATGGGTTATTTTATATTGAATTATCCAGGAATTCCAGTTTCTGATGGAGGTCGATGGTGATGGAGGTCAATCATAGGCATCAGTTAATCATTGACGGAGCAGCAGTTTGTAGTTCGCTGGACAGGAGCTTGTTTTTATACATAAGAGTGTGTCATACAGAGCCAGACAAGTTTAGCTGATATTACTTAACAATCTTACAGTTTTAGATGAGTAGGATACCTTAAGCATAAGAAACAGTAAGTGGTACGCTTTTGATTGTTAGATCCATTAGTTTCATATCATTACTCAGCTGCCAATGACTGTCCATGTACAATATGATGTTACGCAGTGTACTGTTACAAGTGTTCAATATTAAATATAAATATGCTGGTTCATATTCTAATGCCACATTAGAACTGATTTAACTGCTCTACTGCTACTGTTGACTTTGCACTTGTACTCAACTGCTGCTACCTATGTTGAATTTGCGTTTTACACATTTCATTGTTTGTGAAATTAGTGCATTGGACATTTGGGCAGTCTGAGCAAATCAGCTCGCTTCACTGTAGCATTGTCTAACATGTCGTTTGTCTTGCACTACGCCTAACTGTACTCTGTACTGTACTCTGTTGTACGTTGCTCATTATATGTTGCACCATGGTGTATGGAGATACGCGCTTTCATCTCAGTATGTACATTTACACAGCTGCTGCGGACAATTAAGAAACCTTAAACTTTGAATCTTGATTAGTTCAAATCTGAAACAACTAAATCGAGTTCCTGCCTCCTATGTAAACTATAGTTACATTTATTTAACGGTCACTGCAATTTCTTTCAGCATCTTAAAACATAATAATGCTAAAAAGTTAGCACTACAAATGCTTAATGGAATCCGTGTGAAAACATTTGGCTTCCACTAAAAGATTGAAAGGTCCATGAATGCTTGAAGCTGTATGGCAAGGAGGCAAATGGAAAGTCCCGTTCAGACCCAGCTGCCTGAACACAAGGTTTTTCCAGCAGGACACTTCTACACAGACGCACACCCATGAGAATGAGTATGCGAACCCCTCCTGTTTCCTGCATTCCCAGAGGCCCAAAGTAGAGTCTAGGAATAGATACCAGACCACCCTGAGCTACAGACCCACCCTACCCCACTGTGACACTGACCCAGTACTTAATCTCTGACGATGGACGACAAGTGACATCAACCTGACTGTATTTCCTGCGCAAAGTGAACGAGTAGAAATCAACAGAGATGCGTCCAGTGCCTACAAGTCTGGCCCTTCTGCTTACTAATTTGTATGCCTGAAATTCCCTTAAAATATACTTCAAACAAGAAGGATGTTATCGAAGAACAGCTATTTAAGACATCTGACCTTGCTGTGACTTTGACTCTGGATCAATTTAAAAATCTAATCAGTTCATTTGCTGGTTGCAGTGCTATTTCTATATAAATCCTATAAACATTCAACCACTCGAGAATGAGGCTCTCAGATGGATGGACAACCCAAAAGCATAATGCCTCCACCGTGCCCTTAAACGTTCATTATTATGAGTTGTAGCCTTACAATAATAGACATATAAAATGATACGCAAAGTGGCTCCACGCGTCCAGTCCAGTTTCCTTAGTCGGTTGCTGTCGGGAGGACGTTTCCTCTAATCTGCACTAATCTGCTCAACAGTAATTTAAGCACAAAATCTCCTGTGGCATCTGTTGCAATATAACAACGGCACAAACACACAGCTATCGTAATACACACAGGCGTCACTACATAATGAAAATTGTTGCCAGTGTTTTAGCAGGTACAAGCTAATTGCTCTCTCATAATTACAAGTGTCAGTCATAGAGTTTATTTATGCAAACTGGCACAATAAAAACAGTAACAACGATTAGGACGGATTTCTAAGCAGATTTATTTAGTATAACTGTTAATATAATGCTGCAAATACTAGAAGTGAAAACTTTTGAATGTAAGCCAGGTATAAAAGGTATTTAAAAAAAAAAAAGAAAGTCTGACATCCGTTTAAATGGTTTGCACAAGTTTAGCTCTGTACTTGTGAGGATAACAGAATATCTCATAGTTGTGCACTGGTTCATGATTCACACACTCAAACAGTTAAAAACCTGAGCGAGAACGACTCTCACTTCGACACATGCGTGCCATTCAATCCATCAGGGAAGCTTCCAGGAAATTGCTGTGCACACTTTCTGGCATTAACAGATTAGTTAACGCCCAGCTGTTAAAAAAAAATCATTGCTGACCCTTTGCCCTGAGGCCACCACATATTTGAACTTCTTCTCTGCAGCAGGAGCTTCACAGGAATGTGTGCCAAACCCACCAGGCACAGGAAGAGCTTCTTAAACAAAAAAGCTTCTACCAAACTTATGAACACTAAAATGCCTCTCAAACATGATGTTCTCATCTCTTAAAATGTTCTTACATATGATTCTGCTCATAGCAAACATGTTATATGTTACCAGTTATGTCTACATCCCTGCCTTTGGTATCTTACTGTAATGCCTCACTAAACGAATCAAATTCCTCGGAAACTCTAGTGCGCCTGGCAAACAAAGGATGAATCGATTCAGTTCGATTCAGCAAACAGTGAATCATTTACAGTTTTCATACAGAATTTCTAATGCGTGGTACTTTAAAGCAAATGAAGAAATGAATTTATAAACAAAAAGAATGTACACGGTTAAGAAAGCAATGTTTTCTTATAACGTGTAATGTCTATAACCACAACAAGACCTCAAGACCGAGTCAAAATCCACGTATAAAGCAAAAAGCATGATTCGATTCGAATCGATTCAGTTGGAGTGATTGTTTTGGTATAATTGGTATAATGTATATACAGAAATTATAACTACTGGTACATTCAAGTAATAAAAAAAGAGTTGGATTCTTAATTAACATTAGTTAATTCTAACACAGTTTAATTAATTTAAGTGCTAAGTTAACTGAGTTTATATAAACACAAATACTACTATTATAAAATGATAAAATATTTAACAATGTAGGAATTAATGCCCGCTACTTTTATGAGTAGTCTTCAGTCTGACTGATCCAAAAATAGTGGATAACACAATAAAATAACACACTTACCAGGTCTTCTGAGGAGAAAATGATCAGACTGTCATTACTACCGCTACTTTAACGGCACGCGCAGGTGCTGTGGGCGGGGCCAATGCCGATGACTGACATCGCGTTGCGCCAATCAGACGAGAGCACGTTCGACCAGCCGGGAAATTGCCTGTGTACATTCATTAAATATTTTTAAACATTACAGATGTAATTTAATTATTTATTTTTATGTACTGCATTGCGTACATGGTACACTAACAAATGTTTGAAGTATTTTGCATAATGCATCCAATGTTTATAAGGGGATCTATAGAATTATATATTCTATAGAAAGTCCCCCTTAATTTTAATACAAGTGTAGTGTTAATATTTCCCGGAAAAACAAAAATCACACTTAAATATAAATGTAAACCTCACAGACATGAGTCAACGGCACAGAAAAAAAATATGTCTTTGTCTGTTCAATTTAGAGGTTGTAAAAACAATTAAACATGATCAATTATGCCAAATGGCCACAGTACATGGACAGAAATATTTTCACTCCTTTATTCTTCACTTTTGATGTTGGAGTAGTAATTCTGTGGCAACAGTCTGCATGAATTGTAAGAATATTCAGATGTCACTTTAGCAGACATCCCACACTGCAAAACAATCATTTCAGGGAGGATTAAGGTTAGGGTTAACCCTACCCCCACACCCCTCAACCACACACACACACACACACACACACACAGATCGCAGTCACAGATCATCTTGACAAGTGGCAGCTCGCACACTGCAGTCAGGTGTCAGTCGGTCCTGTAGTTATTTACAGGGCCTATGATAAACGACTGTGCGTCAGAATGCTACATTCCTGCTGCAGTCTCTAATGAAAGAAGCCTAGAAAGTGGGCGGCACTCTAAACTTCTCAGATGATTTAGAGGGCTAAGGTCAATACGATCAGAATTGAATGGCCCAGTGGGTGGGTGTTGTGGGTGATCTTAAATAATTAAGATCATAGAATAATGGATCAGCCATTTTGCAGCACCTCTGGAGCAAAGCTGTAGCTTAGGGGCTCAACATCGGAAGCCTGGCAGTGCTCGGATTTGAATTTACAACTATCCAATCAGTAGCCCGGATCCTTAGCTGATGAGCTACTGATGCCAGCCACTGCCTTTAATGACAAAATGTTGTGCAGTTAATGGAGGTATAGTGAAACTATACTTGATTGGCCTGGATTACTGAAATCCCAAATCTTACTGAATATCCAAGTTGCAGTTACACTAGAAACGTACAGTTTGTATTATATATATATATATATAAACACAAATAATAGTAAACAAAAATGTTCTCCCTTTTGGTGAACTAATCAGTGTAACTGCTGCATAGCACTTTTAGCTGTGGTTAGTGATAGAAGAAAAATGTTAACTTTTTTGAATTGGTTGCTAGCAAGCAAGCTATAATACCATCCTGTTTTAGCATTATTAGTTACGCTTTAGAAATGAGTTCAAGAAAATTAAGAATTTGAAAATCTTAGTATGTTTTGTATAAGGTGCGTAAATGAAGTTAAAAATGATTGTGAGTTCATAAATTATTGGAAAAATCAAACCTAATTCTGACCAGAAATGTAATTAGACTTAGGTCTTATATCCCACAAATCAATAAAGGTCCACTATGTAGAATTCAAACAAATGAATGCCCCTTCCTTACCCCTCCCTTTCCAAGCATGTAATAGAATGTATGGTAGCTGTCAGGTGCCCATAACGTACTTCCAAGCATTTGCATTCACACTCCCTTGCTTTGTCTGTGCTAAATAATATGATCCTCCATTTTCCAACATTTGGGTTCTCAAACTTGTTAGCCAGCACCAGCAAACACAAATTCCTCTTCTTTCTTCTTCCTTGTCTTCCTTTCTTCTTCTACAAAGCACCACACCAACACAGGTCAACACAACCAAAGACGCTGATACTGATCAACAATGCAAATTTCACCCAATTTGATGCAATATTTCACTCACAATATGTATTTACATCAGAGATCTGTGTCACAAATCATTGATTACATTCAATTGAACAAAAAATTACAGTGTATGAAATGTTGTTGACTGGGCCTTTACAGTGAATACTGTCCATTGCAACAAATCTTACAAAATATCTTAATTGGAATGCATCAAGAAGAATTACTTACTTTTTTCTCATGATTGTTATTTTGATGTTGCACTTCCTGAAGATTATTTGTGCATACATACGGTGCTTAAAATAAAAAGCTCTTTATTTACACCTGAAGTTGCTGCCCTTTCAGGTCTAACTGTCACACATCCTGTTCTTTCTCATCAACCACACACATTGTAGAGATACAAAGGCCATGACCTGATGCAAGGCCATATCCGTGAGTGACAGCTAAGGTCAGCATAGGTATATTTTACAAGCAGGATCTTTTAAGAAAACATTGGCCAGCACCAAGCTAAACTGAGTGTGTGTCTTGCTACTGAGGTTCATGTGTTAAGGGTTTTATTTATTGTATTTAAGACCATTAGGGCACATTAGTGAGTCTGTGTCATTTCAGACAAAGAGAGAGAGAGACAACATGGCTGAAATCCTAGCTTTGGGAGTGTTAAATTTTGATATGGTCAAGTAAAATATCGCTGTAGTTGTGGTATTTCTTATTTTTTTTAAATATGGTATATTGTGGTATATATTTTTTTGTGGTATATTGTTCCTGTACTGACTACAGTTCTCTGATTAAGAGAATATTCTGCTAACTGGTGACACACTCAGGAGAAGTGACCTGGTGGCATGTGACCTCAAAGCAATATGATTTTGCTTACCTGTGAGTTCATCATAATTGTGAGTTATTTTGTTGGCCCTTAAATCCATTTTTGTGTTAGAATTCAATCTACACTTCCCCTTCACCAGGAATTATTGATCATAAAGAGCATGTATTAGACCTGACACCAGATAAAGTCTCCAAGGAGATCTTTCTCTTTTTTTTTCTTTCCCTCTCCCACTGTAATACATCAGTCTGATTACACTGGCATATCTATCTATCTATCTATCTATCTATCTATCTATCTATCTATCTATCTATCTATCTATCTATCTATCTATCTATCTATCAAGACAGTCAAAAGTCCTTCATCAGCTGTGCAGGCAAAAAAAAGCCCTATTTTTATATCTTCTTCTTTAACCAATAAGTGTGGTTGAGTTATAAATCTGTAAGGGTTAAATCTGTCCATGCTGGTTTTCTTACTGTTATAAGAATGTGAAACATCTTTAGCCTTTGTTCTTCTGCATATACAAGAGAACAGCTTTACTCATCAAATCAGACCTTCAGCCTTGGACACCTCAGTGCTGGACCTGGTGACACACTCAGGAGAAGTGACCTGGTGGCATGTGACCTCAAAGCAATATGATTTTGCTTACCTCATTGTCAAATCATTCTTGACCTGCTTTAACACAAGCTGAACTTTCAAAATGGCTGTATAAATGCATAGCAGGCTGCTCTGTACACACCATGGGCTGTAAGTATACCATAAATGTGGGAAATCTTATTGAACCTTCATAATGAGAATTATAATGTATGTTTAAGTACTGAGTAACATATTTAGGGTCTAAATCATGATTATACCACGGCGTTATCAGTGTAGTATGTTTATCTGCTTCATGAAGACATTTGACACCTCGGCACTAAAGTGCTAGTTATTTATGTCATTTATAACACTGTTGTGAAGCATAATTTCCAGGTAATGCCGTGCCCATGAACCATATGCTGTACTTATGCAAGTTCTATGAGTCCATTTGTCTAACAAAATCTCATAACATCTCACGCATGCTGACAGAAACTGGAAAGGCCTTAAGACAGGGTCATATTTATTTTTTACAGCCAATCCTGCATCTAAACTACAGCTCTGTGTTGATGTGATCAGCATGGACATAGTGAGCTAGCAGCTTGTCATTAACTTGTCTCTCACTGACAGATTAATTGTGACACATGAATTTGTGACCCCGTGCAGAAGAAACTCTGTGAGAGTGTGAGTGTGTGCTTCTGTATTGTCCATTCTTTTGCTGATTAGCAGATTGTAATAAAATCAATTTCAAATTATAATTTCAGGATGGCGTTTTATATATTTTTATATGTTGGTGGACCATTAAATATGAATAGTATCACATATTTTTTAAAGCTTTGTCCACGCCTGGCTGTAACTAGCTAAAAGGATACTGATGTCTGTACCTTGGTAGTTGTGATGTTATTTTTTGTTTTGTTTTGTTTTTTTAGCATGGTTTTAGAGTAACCACCAGGAGCTTGACCAGGACTTGAGCTGCCTCTGGTGTGTTTGAGCTCAAATGTACTTACTAGAAAACAAACTTTTGTGTTAACTGCTGTATGTGAGGCTGTGGAGATTTGAGCTCATTTAGTCACAAGCACTGATGTTGGGCTAGGCACAGCTGGAGTTTCAGGTCATCCCAAAGGTGTTCAGTGGTGTTGAGGTCAGGGCTCTTGTTAGATTTGTTTCAGGGTCAATCTCTGTTAGACTCAGCAACCGTCTCTCTCCCTTCCTCTGTGTGACAAGCGCGCTTGGAGAATGAGCAAACAGACACAGGGTTGTGTTTAAGCTCAGTCTGAATTTACTACAGAAAATCTAGAGGTATTTATATATAAAGATGCATACGTCAGGGTACATTTCCAATATTATGGATAAACAAATAAAACACTTACGAGCGATGAATCATGACAGTTAAGCAGTTTCACGTACATAAGACAGTAAATATGAAATTAACAAAATAAGGATGGAACAAACAGAACAAGGATGGCATGTGTTCGATATACTTTATCCTACACTAGGTCAGAGTACACTTATCTCATTCAAGACAAAGGTTTGAGGAGAAATAAGAAAATGATTTTTAAAAAGAGAAGAACGGAAACATGAATGTTGTTTTTTTCTAGTTTTTTTTTCTGTTTTCTGAACACGTCAGAAAAAAAGTCACAATCATTTCTCAACTTACTTATGCGAATTATACTAATTATAACAATGTATGCATGGCACTATATGTAACGAAGATTGAAAAAAGGGAAATGAAAACCACGAAAACAGAAAAAACCCCAGAAAAAACAACATTCATATAAAGTAATTTTGTTCAGAGGATGATTGTTTATAAGACATATCAGCAGATGGCACTGCACCTCACCATGGCTGATGTAAAAATCATTTTAGGGAGTGTAGACTAGCATTTTACCCATAAAGCACTTTGCCAACTTACTAAAGGTTTCCTGTTATCAAACAATAGTGCCATTAAGGAAGGAAGGTGTGGTTGTTTCACTATGCTTTTTGCGCACTTTCATTTACAGGATCAGTCACTGGAAAGGTCTTTTTGAATGTGTTTTTACTCTTCACGGTGAGACATAACCACGGTGCATGTAGTGGGCTAACCTGACGGCATTGCTTTTTTCGATTTTACCTCCAGATTTGGTGTTAATTACAAATTTCTATGATTTAGCATATATCCAGTCCTTTTTACTGTCATAAGCAGTGAAGTTATTTCAACAAAACACATCCACTGATGCACAAACACATACTGACTGACACACATCAATGTCTGCGGCATTACACACACCTGTGGTTATACTCACACACAAAACAGAGGGAATAGGTTTAATACATTATTCATGAAGCATTAAATAATGCACAGATGAATGTGTGTGTGTTTAAAGCTGGATCTGCAGTAGACTAATCTGCAGTGCTCTCTGAGCCGTGCTGAGAATCGACTGAATGGCGCGACGCTCCAGTTGCTGCGGTGGCATGGTTGCCATGGTGAATTTCTAGTGCCCTCCTCAGTGTGTCAAGCAGCTAACCATGAACATGCTCGATGAAAAAGAAAAAAAAAAACAAATGCTAGGGGGAAAAGGCTGATGGTAGAGGGCCATTCTTTTGTGCTTTTTCAAAAGCTTTCCCTTTTCTCTCTTTATCTGTACTTTTTGTAAGCGATACAGAAAGCTTTGAGAGATTGGAGATAAATCATAGCTGAAATATAGGCATGAAATTGATTTCGAAACAGATTTAGCCAGCTTCACTTCTTTGCTATAGGAAGCAATGTCTTGGAGGTGTTTTTTTTCTTAGTGTATGAAGTATCCCATATTAGAAATAAAGAAATATAGAGTCTTTTCTTGTACTTGCTTGAAAAGCAAGCAAGTATTGGGAGCAGTTGAAATAACCCAGTGTTATTTATTGTACCCGAAAATCAGTCTGTGACTTTTTGATGAGAACAAAACACCCATAACCAATTGCAAGAACATAGGAATAGTGGTCGAGATAAATAAACTGTAAGTTTTAAGCTTTTTACATTTTGGCGGGGGGGGATTTTTACCCAGTTTTCTTCCTAATTTAGTCATTACCAACTCTCAACCCATCAGACAGCTTTCCCTAATCATACAACTACCAACTGGGGAAGGTGAAAGTTGTCACATACTTCCTCCGAGGCACATGACACCAGCTGACCACATCTTTTCAAACTGCTGCGCTTACACATGTATCTCACTTGGAGGAAAGTGGTATCTACCCACCTCCACATGCATGAGCTTACAGATACCCACAATTGGCTAGTGTCACTTATGATTGCCACCACTGCCATCCCTCCCTCCCTCCCTGAGAGCCAGCCATGCATTGCTGTGGCAACCTCAGGATACAACCTCGTAATCTCTCAATGATATGGCGAACGCTTTTCTGTTGCACCACTTGGAAGCCCAAGCTGTTTAAATTTATCTAAACTCAAACATAATTTTAACTGACAAATAGGTAAATTGAAGCAGTCTGTTCTTACTGCCCAATTTCAAATTCTCAGAAATGCCAACATTAATACATATTGATTAAAAATCCATTTGGAGTGGCTATATGAATCAATGTGCTCAACAGTTGGTGCTTTAATGAGTTCTGAGGAAACATGTTCCTGAAGATGCGTGTCTGTAGGTAGAGGAAATGACTCAAAATTACTTGGAACGACAAAGAAATCAAAGAAACCACCATAACAATGGGGTCATTTCCATTACTTTAGCTGTTTCTATTGATTAGCTAACTTTATCTGGCACTATCATTAACTTTAGCTGCTTCCATTAGTTTGCTAACCGAATCTGGCCTTTATATTAACTGTAGATGTTGGTATTAGCTAGCTAACTATATATAACTATATCTAACTTTATCTAGCATTAACATTAGCTTTAGCTGTTTCCACTAGTTAGCGAACTTACTTTGGTGTCAATATCAACTTTAGCTGTTTTTATTATCTAACTTGATCTGCTATTAATATTAGCTGTAGCTTTTGCCATTAGGTATCATTAGCTAATATTAGCTGATTTGTATTATTTATTCCTGTGTGTCTATGAGTTAGTTTTACAAACTAACTTGGCATGAACTGTTTTCCTACATATCCATTCTTTACATTCTCTGGATTAAGAGACTTCTACTGATTAATATCCACTGTAGTCATGCATTAAATCTCACATCTGAGATACGAATGCAAATTTCAGAGACGCAACAGAACAGAGTCACTGGTTGTTAATCACATACACACAGACACACACACACACACACACACACACACACTTCCTGCTCCTGTTAGGTTTTTCCTTATGACTGTGCACTGATTCAGAACTGCAGTATTCCAACAGGCCATGTTTTTTCTCATCAGTTTCCTACAATCCCACACATCTCTGTAGTCCTTACTTCAGCCTTTCTATTACACAACAACTGATTGAGTATAGACAAACAGATAAATATCATACCACTAAACAAACTTGCATGTAATCTGTTGTGGAATCAAGAATCACACACATGTTAATAGACTCCTAAAAAATTATATTGTCACTTATTAATTTTGTTAACATTTAGCCCAAAACCTGTTTTAGTACAAAACCTGTTTTGGTGCTTGCAGTACTTTAGAGCAAACAATATTTGGCTACTTTTCATTCAATTCCATAAATTGTATTTATTATGGATTATAATAAAGCCAAATAGGTCAGCTGGAGTATTTTGTTTGTAATTGTATATCTGTATAAATAAGGTATTATAGTCAAAGTGATTGTACAAACATGCAAATGTGCAGGGTAAAAATGTGCTTGTTATGCATTAATGATTTAGTTTTTATTAATGACATAATATGAAACCATTTTAAGACCTTGCCATAATGTATTAGCAATAGGATATATTTTGTAGTAGTATGGTCCTAATACTTCATTTGTAATGCTCAGTTTTCCTGAATGAACACTGCAATGTTTTACAACATTTTGGCCTTTTTAAAATTAAATATATATGGACTTTCATTCTCATATACATAGATTAATATATAGTACAGCAGCACAGTTTCAAGTGTATCAATCAATATCTTAAACTTACAGCACACATATTTTATTATCTTACTTGCCTGTTATCTGCACAGCTTCTCTTTATTCTAAAATTTCTTACATTATTCTTATCTTAAAGAAAAGAGCTGTCACCTTTTTTATTATTTTTTTTAAATGGCTGACGCCCTTGCAAAGACCAACTGGCTTCAAATTGCAGCTTTTGGCTCAGGGTTTTTGTTATATTGTAAGGAGAGTCTTGTTCAATGCAGTAGTGACAGACAAGAATAACATTTTGAGAAGCATTATAAAAAGGTACTCTTCAGTTGGTGGTTATTCCCTATTGACCAGCATGTCACTTTCGCTGTGGCAGTGTTTTCAAGAACATATCACACTCTCCACAACACCTCGGCCACTTCACACAATTTCAAATAGCATCACCCCAGTCTATCTCCCCAAGGACAGCCAGATGTGTGCTAGTGTCCTCAGCCCAGAGAATAAGCCTTTAGTGTGGGAAATTTCCACAGATCTGCTTCCACATGGTCATGGGACTCCTATTTCTTTATGTCCAGGATTCAGCAGAAAGATGCCATAGATATGTCTATCCTATAAAATGTAGACAACAGAACCATGGTTTGAAATTCATAAGCAAAACAAGATGAATATAGACTGGAATTCTGGCTCTCAATGCATGATCTACAACATATGGCCAAAAGTTTGTGGACACCTGACCATCACACCATATGTGCTTTTTTTGAACATCCCATTATGTATTTGGTTCTCTTTACTGTTGTTATGACCTCCACTCTTCTTGGAAGGCTTTTTGACCAGATTTTAGAGCTTGGCTGTGGGGATTTGTGTTCATTCAGCCATAACAGCATTAGTGGCAAGGAGGCCCTGGGGTGCGTCCCAAACATTTTCAGTGGGGTTGTGGTTAGGGCTCTGTGCAGGACACTTGAGTTCTTCCAAACAACCATGGCAAACCACAGATCTTCCTTTGTGCACAGGGGCATTGTCATGCTGGGACATATTTGGGCCTCTTAGTTCCAGTGAAGGGAAATCTTAACACTACAGCATTCGAATACATCCTATACAATTGTGTGCTTCTAACTTTTTGGTAATAGTTTGGGGAAGACTCACATATGAATTTGATGATCACATGTTCACATACATTTGGCCATATGGTGTACATTATACAGACATATTCAACATTTCAGGTATTGGGACCAAAATGGCATAATTCTTCATCCTTCCCCTATTGTTATTTGCTTAGCCAAGGCATTTGGTGTCTAGGTTTTGCTTTTAATAGTACATCTTTAGATGTTATAAAGTTAACTAAACACTACCTTTGGACTTAAGTACAAGATAAGCCAACATAAATTAAATACATTAATTTAACAACTCTGTGAACCCATACTGGAGGGTGAGGGTGTCTCTTGAATGAGATGAGGTCACTTGAACACCGGAAGGCATATATCTTCTGTCTGAGCTGGAAAAAACCCAGTAGACAAATTGAGTTGAATGAAGCTGAGTGATGATGACAGTCACTGCAATACTCTCCTGTCTGTCCCTGAATGACAGAAGCAAATGCAGAGACCTCCTCCTGCCAGGCGCTGCTGCGCTCTATGTAGATATAAATTTTTTTATAAAGAAATTGAAAATGGGCGGCATGGTGGTGCAGTGGTTAGCACTGTCGCCTCACAGCAAGAAGGTGCTCCGGTTGCTCCGGTTTCCTCCCACAGTCCAAAGACATGCAGATTAGGTCAACTGGCTACTCTAAATTGCCCATAGGTGTG
>JAQMYM010000003.1:6377458-6395595 GCA_030014255.1 Parauchenoglanis ngamensis | reverse complement strand
GTTGTGAATAAAATATTGGCTCATGTGATTTGAAAGTCTTTTAGTTTTCATTTTATTCAAATTTAAAGAACGTCCCACCTTTTCTGGAATTCGGGTTGCATATACTGTATATATAAACACTGTGCATATACTGCATTTATGTACAATTTAACAATACAATATTGTAACATGACTTTTTAAGCTTTACTTGAAAATACAATTCAATGGGTGCCAAGACCCAAAAACAATCCACAAATTGAGCAAAAATGTATGGCAGCTATAAAACATTAAGCCAACCTCAAAGAAGCTTCAACAGCATTGAGGGTTGAAGCTCAAGCCAATCTTATGTAAAAAAAACTCATCATCAAACTCATTTTTTCTAATCTAAACTGTCAAAAAGACACCTTATTTAAAATTTCTTTTTTTGACAAATCAAATTAATTTTCTCTATCCACCTGTTAGCGTTTGCTTAGTGACTCCCAACATAATAGTTCACAAACTACATTGCTTAATAATAATCACTATTACCTGTTTTATGTGCCATACACTCGGATTTATTATAGTGCTTAAGGGTAAGCAGGTTTCTTACTTACTTAATTACGATACTACCAGTTTTACTTTAGTGACTGACTGTAACTATAGTAACACTATTAATCATGACAATTACTGTAGTACTTTGATTCACTATTATGTCAGTAATATTAAAAGAATAACACCCATACCAGGGTAACTAAAAAAAACAAATCAACAAAAAGGAACAGCATTTTTTATACAGCTTTGCTCAGCACTCTGAGGAATTACAGTATGAGTTTTGTACATTATAGTCCTCATTTGTGAAGTCAATGACCTGTTAACTCTCAGGCACACACAATCTGTTCTAATACATTTTCATAGCATGAAGATTACCCATAATGCATGTAAAAAACAAAATGATCAAGTTAAAACTATTTCACTCCAAAATTGTCTAAATAATTATGACCATTAGTTTCAATATTAACATAAAATGATTGTGTATTATTATTTTAGCCATTGTCATGCAGCCCTACTTACCGATAACCATACCTAACACTAAGACTGTAGACTCAAGTCTCAGCTTGAGACATTTCCTGTATTGGTTTGGACTTGTCTCAGACTGACTAGCATTTGTACTTGGACTTCTTCAGTGCTCTGGCATAGGTGTTGATAAATATGGTCTTGGTCTCGACCAAATTCAAGCGGCTTGCATGTGGGCAATAAAACTAGTGGTAAGCCAACTATATGGCTAAATATTTCCAGAATGATTCTGCGGGATTCTAGGCAATAGTGGAGGGAATTTGGAAATTTGGTCTGGTGTATATGAAGCTGAAGTAAAGAAAGGTATTTGATAGTTTTCAGTTTCAAACTTTACTTGGCCTCGAACCCCTTAGGACACGTTCTTGACTCAATCTCAGCTTGTCTTTATCTTGGACTTGACAATAACAGTCTTGACTACAGCCTTACCTTACACATGATCTACCCTGCACCCTAGCCCAGGCCTTAATACTCCACATACTAACTTTCCCCTAACATTTACACCTTATGCATGGCCTACCTTACACTATCTCTAACATTTAGACCTTACACATAACCTACTCTACAGTCTACTCCAGGCTTTAAAACTTCACATATTAACTTACCCCTACACCCTATTCCTAACATATACACCTTACACATCACATACCCCTACACCCATTATTAACCTAAATACCCTACACATAACATACCTTTACACCTACCACTAACTGATACAACCAATACCCTACACATACCCTTATCCTCTACCTAGAACATTTTTGTTTATATAAGGCAACTCTATAAACTCCATAGACTAACTCATGAGATGTATATAAAGTACAGTACAGGGAGCATTTCATTCTGACAAAGACACAGTAGTAGGTCATATATAGACCTGAGATTAGGCACAGCAAACAGATATGTAATGATGGCACAAAATCATTGTGAGAACAAATGAACCAAGCTGTAACCAGGTAACAGCACACACAAATTAGGATAGTAGGTGGCTAAAGGCAAGACTTAGAGGAAATTGCATAAGAAACCTAAGAGCTGTTGTTGAAATGAAATAAGAATGTTACAGGAATAGAGTCACATTTAAATGTTACAAATCACACCTTTAAAATTGTTTTCAATGTAAGCAGGAGGAATAAAAATCTGTAGATTTCATAAATTGATGTTACATTTCAATAGGATTTTAAGCAGAACGCTACTCCATTATACTCTGCAACCCATTTAGGTATATTGAGTGTGAAGAAAATTGAGTGAAGGAAATTTTATATACTTTATACACATTATTGCTTCCAGTTGACTGTGGAATGGTGAAAAACTGCTCCACTCTCATAGCCCTGTGCGTCAAGAAACACGAGTGATGAGTGGTACACACTTCCGACTCTGAGGTGAAGGTGACGAGCACAAGCTAAAACAGTGCTGGACTTCAGGGATTTGACATGATCGCGACTGAGTGGATCTTGCTATAGGAAATAGATTTGTGACTCTATGGTTGGCAGACCATAAATGTTCTCTGGTCAGTGACCAAAAGAAACAATTATGATCACTCTTTGGGTAGAAGACAATTAGTCAATATGGTGCAAACAAATGGAAATGAGCTTTGTAAGCTTTAGGCCACAATACTGTTTATCAAATGTGACTTAGAAGTTAATCCGATGCAAGGAATATTCCAGTGCTTTAACTGTAGAGGGCTAAAAACAAATTTGGTTTGTATATAGTTTGATTCATCTTTATTGGTATTGTATTAATGTTTTGTTAGTATTTCATTGGTGGTAACACAAAGGAAATTAAGAGAACAGTTCAGGTGAAATAAAAATTAGATCATTTTCTCATCATCCAACATGCAGTCAATGAACCAAACCATGTCTGGTGTCCAAGGTTTCTTTCTTTAGATGTGTATTTACGCGGCTAGGCTAACGTAGCTAATGAGTAATGGAGGATTAAGGCTGCCAGATTAGCATTGTGCAAACTGCATATCTAAATCATCACACAGTCACCTGAATCTGCATCAGATTGGTAAATAATCTCAAAAGTCACGTTTTACCCTTGGCTATTTTATGTATCCATCCATCCTTGTTGGAATTATCTATATAAAAATGCACATTTTTATTTAAAACAGATAAAAATCCACTTCAGGATGTCTGAGACATTATTTAGTTAGACCTCCAAGTGTAAATCCCCATCCATCCATCCGTCCATTATCTATACCGCTTTATCTATCTGGGTCACGGGGAAGCTGGAGCCAATCCCAGCATCTTCGGGTGAGAGGCGGGGTACACCCTGGGCAGGTCGCCAGTCCACCACAGGGCCAACACAGACATAAATATTACTAGCAGCAAGGAGCAACACAGGAAGGTAGTCAGGTGTAACAAGCTGACTTTGTCATATCAATACAATACAGAAATCAGATTTCAATGCAGCTAATCAGTTACATGTTTGAGTACAAGTGCAGATGCATGCAGTTAAAATCTAATCAGTATGCAATCCACATACAAGACACAAGAAACGACGGTGTGTAAACAAGACACCATAGACCTGCTTATGTGGATTCTGACATCTATAAAAAATGAACAAAAAAGGTATTGCAGAGCTAAAAACTAAATAGTAATAAGTATTTAAAAAGCAAATCACATCCTTCTTCAGCGCACAGGTTAATGAGCATCAGACCCGGGCAGGGTTGCAAATTAGAAGTGATTCAGATGATAATATACAGTACTGTGCAAAAGTCTTAAGCCACCCATCATTTCTTCATATTTGGCTCCCAAAGAGACAGACTTTTTAAATGTAGTCTTGAGGAAGAATTCTCCAGGTTTCCTGTACACCTCAATAGAAAAAAAAAATACAGGATGGAACACTATAAGTCATGGATTGGCCTCCCCAAAGCCTGGATCTCAACATTATTGACGCAGTGTGGAATCATCTAGAGAACGGAACAAAAGGCAGCCAATGTCCAAAGAAGCGCTTTGGAATGTCCTTCAAGAAGCCTGGAGAACTGTTCCTGAAGACGACTTAAAGAAATTACAAGAAGAGAGTTTAGACTGTGTTGAAGAATAACGGTGCTCATACCAAATATTGACTTTAAAGCTCATTAGAATTATACAAGCTCTCTATGTATTATTTACATGTACTGTATGTTTGCACATGTCACATGACTGTCTCATTTACCTAGCAAAATATAAAGGGTGTGGGGGACTCAAGACTTGCACAGTATTGTAGATTGAATTTGATTTACTTATTCTGTTTCTTTATGAATATGTAGAAATGGTGCTACTGAGCTGAACAATGTATTTTGACAATGTTAAATTGGTAGCTATAAGCTTCTGCTATACTGTACATTAGCAACATCACCATTTTAGCTACAGTAGAAAACTAAAAGAAGCAAAGATGCAATGAATGGTCAACTACATTTCAGCTTAAGAAGGGAATTATAGATTTTATTTTTGGCTGAACTGTGTGGAAGATAGCTGTATATTCCCTTACACCTAGTTTTACATGTATATGAGCAGGTGACAGAATATAGCTTAGAATTATTACATCAGTCAAGTCCTGTGTCCTGTGTCTACCCCCAGATGCAATAAAATGGCCCATAAACCCTCTCATAATCATGATGATAAATCAGACATGGGGCAGTAATTTCAGTAGAGGTGGTTTACGATTTATCTTCATATCATTGTCCCATAAATCTCTGTATTACTCCATTGTGCGATCATGGATCATATCCCAACACAACATTCTCACATGGCCGGTTTAGCACTGCTCTGGTGTAGACACGGATTTTATATGTTTCTGCTCACTCCTTGGATATTACAACCATAAAGCAAATTACAGATGCGATCTAATCCTTGCTACCTTCTTATACTGGGCGAGGGTTTGTGGTGGTGTCTAAATGACTTGTGACCCCTGAGAGGACACAAACCACATGGCTGCGGTCCTGTGTTACGGATATGGAGGATATTTCTCATGAGCTTACTGTCCTACTTTCAGTCTTGTGTGAACAAGAGAGGAGAAGACTGATGTGCTGTGTATGAAGTAGTCCTTTTGCTTTAGATAATGACAAAAGGCCATGCTATTCCTCTTTAAAGGTTAAAGGAAATTAGCATAAAAGGAAGTGAAGCTGCACATAGGGCAGTGTTTAATGCAGTTTATATGCAAAATCGTTTCAAGCTTAGGGCAAACTGAGCAAAAATACACTGATGGCTATTCACTTAATAGTTAAGATGGAAGTGCCTGACATAAGGAATAACACACATCACTTGACAGAGTAGCGTTGTGCATCGTTACACAAAGAGGACTTACTGTTACCACTTTAATGTTGATTATTATCCAATAACAGCATGTCCTGATGTGCTTTATTCCTCTTACCATGACAGTATTAATGAATGACATGCCATATTTGTTTATCAGTTTATAGTTACATTTAATATTGTAGAACTTCTACAAAATAATATGTTGTCCCTGTTATCATGTATAGCAGCTGTAAAGACTAATTTTCTCTCCAGCCACTATGTTCTCTCTTCTGAAGAACATCTCAAAGTCCTCTGCCCTGAAGACTTTCCCATTGCAGGAAGCACACTGACTGTTAGAAGGTGCTGAAACTGGAGACACCTTTCATAAATGCCAAATAAACTTCTCATTTTCAGATTTTTTAAATATTATTAATATTAACATTAGGTTATTGTGAAGCATAAATCATACAAGTCCCTGAGAATAAGTTGTTACTATAGAAACAGTGCATTAATATAAACCTGCGATTTGAATGACAGTCAACACTACTGTCCGAGCTGCTCATTATACAGTAGAAAATCAATTAACATCCAATAATAATGAAAAATTCAACAACACCATGGTATAAATTAGTATAATAAAATACATATTCTTCTGCGTTTTACAGCAAAATCTTAAATAAAGTCATCTGTTATATTACAGGTTGACTCAGAGTAGGTTCGATTTTATGGTGTCGAATTAACACCTACAGTGTTCACTTATCTCCCCATCGACTCTGGGTTTCTGTAATAACACATACACAGTAGTTAGTTCTCAGAGGGGAGTGAACATCTATGGTGTTGAACAAATCAAATTAAAATATGCTCTTGAATTAACATCTTCAGGGCTAAACGAACTCTTATGGACCTGAATTAACACCTCCATATTTGGATTACCTTATATTGTTAAATTAACTCTTAAAGTGCTGAGCTCATCCCAGGAACCCTGGGCATGAGGTGGGAATACACTACAAGTTTAAGGCATCAGTCCATTGCAGATGCCATGCACACACATTCACACCTGTAAACAATTTAGTGTAACCAATCCACCGTACCGCATATTTGTGAACAGTATAAGGAAACCACAGAACCTGGAGCAAACCCATGAGACAGTAACAATGAGCTCATGATCATGAACTGAGGAACGCTGGAGTTGTGAGGTGGTAACCTCTGCCACCAACTTGCTGCCCACATGCTAACACCTTCAGGATTAAATTCAAATTTTACAGTGTGGAATCAATACCTAGTCTACGAATAAAGCTGTGTGATGAATTATCATATATTATGTTGAAAGATCTCTTAGAATCCTGAATTTAAATTTTTCTACAGGTTTTCCTTTAAAGACTTGAAATTCGAAATGTTGAATTAACAGCTAGAGTGCCGGATTAACACAATTCCGCCTTACAGTATTGAATTAATAGTTACATATTAAAAATGACAGTTTATAATGGTGAACTAACTTCTAAAGTAACAATATCTATCCATCCATCCATCCATCCATCCATTATCTATACTGTTTATATGTTAAAAGTCATGGGAAAGCTGGATCCAGTCCCAGCTTACTTTAGGCGGGAGGCAGAGTACACCAGGTCAGGTCACCAATCTATCACAGGGCTAACACAAAGACGAACAAGCATTCACACTCAAAATCACACTTATTTTGAGTAGCCAGGTGACCTAATCTGAATATCTTTGGGCTGTGGGAGGAAACCAGTAATACCGCCCAGTAAACTTTCCAGTAGAAGATAAATAAATCACTGAGGACTGAGTTAACTTTCGCAGTACTGAAGAAAACACCTAGAGAATTAAATTGCACCTGCTGGGTTACAATAAACATTATTGAGCTGAATTAATTTTCATTCATTCATTAGATGTTTTCCTTTGGTTGGGATCATGGTAGATTTTGAGCAAGTCCTGGGAACGCTGTGTGAATAAATCCTGGGTGGGTTCAGCCTACATACTGGCTAGGTCACGGGAGGTGGGAGGAAACCAGAGAACCCAGAGGAGAACCACACGGTTAGTGGGAGAACATGATACGAACCATTGCTCGAGATCGAACCGGGGACCGTGGAACCCACTCATTAACACCAACTGGAATTATTTAATTGAGATCAACTTACTGAGATCAATTGAGCGTTGTATTAAGCTTAGTTACACAACATTGCTTGAACATCTATGGCTTTGAAATGGTGTCTACAATAATTCTTTTGTATTTACAGTGATACAGAGTGATTAAATAACACCTAGTGGGTTAAAATGAACCCAGTGATATTGAGTTAATGCCTACAGGGTTGTCTTAAACCTGAGAACATTGAATTAACACCTACAGTCGGACACACATGAATGCTGTAGGTGTGTTAATTCATCGCAGGGCAGTGTAATAGGTTCAGCGTATCCCTGCAGGGTGTAATGTGTCTCCGCTGGAGCTGTCTTACCTCCACAAAGTAGAAGCAGGGCAGCAGAGTGACGCTCTCTTTGCTCATGCTGGCTTTAAGTCTTTCTTTGGCAGACATGATGAACTGCTGAGTGTCTCCTGTGGGTATTTTTATTAATGAAGGGAAATGACAAAACTCCCGATTGGTGCGTGTTTAGTCCTCCTTTAAGTGCCCTTTTAGTCCTGATTTAGGTGTCCATGCTCAGGGTGGGAATGAGAGGAAGCAGAGCCACTGCAGCGCTGTGAACCCATGCAGCATCCTTTAATAAGCGCTAACGATCCTCCACTCCTCAGCTCAGCGCACAGGCACCGAGAGACGCAGAGACGCTTCAGACTCCTCTACAGATTAACGCCGAGTGGAGACGAGAGAAGGTGACGTGCGGACGTGACGTAAGAGGTGTGCTAAAAACCCACTTTCACGCCGAGTGTGCGCGTGCGTTCGTGTGTCTTTCGAGGGTGCATGCATGCATTGTGCGTGCACCCCTGTCTGATTTGGAAAGTAGGGAGGGAGGTGGATGTGTGCGCGTGCGTGTGTGCGGCTGCGCGTACGTTGGGGTGCTCGCATGCGCGTGCTCGCGCTGGTGCTGCATGTGTGCGAGGGTGCATTTTGGTGGTGGTGGGGAGTGCATGCGCGCGCGCGCGTTGGTGTGCGTGCGCAGATTTCGCAATAAACACTGCGCGACTCGAGCATCTGTGCTACAGGTGAATTTGTCTTGTGCGTCATGGTTAATGAAGAATCTCACGTGACTCTGTGTACATTCAGAGTTCTTGAGTCCTGCTCTTGTGTCTGGTGGTGCAACTAGTAGTTGGTCCAAAGGCACTGCTGAGTTAGTGACCCAAAGATTGAGTTCAAATGCCAGAAATGCCAAAGGCTATAAGGTTTTACAAGGTCCTTAGCAAAACCTCTCGACTCCTCAGCTGTGTGCTGGACTGGACTGTGTCGTACAATTAAAAAGCCCGGTATTTACCCTAGGTAAAGTGTTTAGTTATAAAAAAAAAAATAGAAGTTTGGTAATTATTTTCTTATAAGTACCCAGAACCTGTCAGGCATTTCAAATTTGGTTAAAGTGTCTTTGTTCATTGTAAAAGTAAGGGTTCTCAGCTTTCTAAAATGGTGGCATGGCTCCAGGATCCCCAGTTCCATCCTGAGCTCAGACAGGTTACTGTCTGTGTGGAGTGCATGGTGCCCTGTGATGGACTGGCATCCCATTCAGGGCGTATTCCTGACTCGCACCCAGCATGTTCCCCAGATAAACATCGGATCCACTGACCAGAATAAAGCACTTCTGAGAGTGAGTTAGTGAGTTGTCTAAATGGGTTCTACATGGAACTCTGCAGGGTTGTACATAGAACCTGAGATACAACTTTACGGTTCAAAGTTGTCTAATAGCATGTAATTCTATGCACCATAACATCTTAGAAGGCATAATTTTGCACATTACTTATATTGCACATACTCATCTTTGCACATATCCATTTCTGTACATCATATCTTTGGATATATTCATTTATGCATTTTCATATTGCACTTTTTTAAAGTATTGTTCATATTTATGTACAATGAGGTACATATTCATCGCTCTACCAGTATACACACTTCTGTCTCACTGTACATGTACAGTATATTTTGCCATTATATACATATACTTACAATGCACTTTACCACTATTACACTTTGTGGTTAGATGATGAACTTCATTTCATGTAGTGCTGTGAATGACAGTAAAGTTAAATCTGATGTAATCTTTCAATTTAAATCAAAATATATAATGCAGAATGCTTGTAATTTCTGATTCATTTACTTGCATATTTATCTGTTCTTATAGGGCCTTCTGGATCTATTTCCTTTTATATACTGCGCATGATGTGTTAACATACAATATGATCACACTCATGTTGTGTAAGACAAAGTCACTTCTGTGTAGTAAAGGCTCCATTCATTTCCCCACTTACCCCCGATGTTACCCAAAGCTGTGCATGTTCTTCGTGTATACTGTGTGATTTTATGCACAGTCAGTCCTACATCTGCTTTAAACTTGTTTCACTGAAACTCCCATTTTACACATTTGTTTAGAATTTTAGTTATGTATTGTCCTGTGTGTTGCACTGTAATCCTCTGCACATTTTGTCACTTTGTGAACATGTGTATGGACTATGGAGGGTATGACAATAAAATGGACTTGACCTAATTTGATGTTATCTTCCCTCAGAGAAAATATCCTCTTTGTTGTAGCCATTCTCTAACCCTTAATGACAGTGCAATGGTTCATAAATGACTGCAAAGAACTGTTCAAAATGGATGTCAAGATAATGATGAAAACCCACTAGCGTAAATGCTGGGTGTTTATACTGGACTTTTTTCTTTCTTCCAGACTGACTTTTTTTCCATGAGCAATTGCGCCATCTTGTGGTTTTTATCACTGTAACATTATTATTATTATAACAATTATTGTAACATTACATTCACCTTTTAAAAAAGCAATCCACTTTGTTTAAAAAAAAAGTAATACAAATTGTTCTTATCAAAATGCTGCATGTGTATATATTTTTGGTGTTATCATATACCCTAGTATAACAACTGTAATAAACTTACACTGCCAGTCAAATTTTTTTAACACCATGTAGTAATATTTTTGTTAAACTTCAAGGAATGGGTGCAAGGATAATACTCTTGGATTTGAAAATTTAAAGTGAACTGAGACATCTTTGTGACTTTTTATTTTATTGGGGAAAAGTAATCTTGACTTAACAGGAAAAGACCAATCTGGAACACTGTAATTAGGCACAAGGAGAACAAAATTGTCTTGTGGTTGATACTAACACTTTCTAATATCAACTGTAAGACAAATCTAGGCTCCACCAAGCACTCATTTAGAGTCATATTACACTCTGTAAGTGAACAATGATCAAATAAATGTTTTGGGGATTTGATAGAATGCTTGTTTTTATTATTCCTTATTTAATTGCCAATAGTGAATAAACTGCAACAAATGTTTAAAAAATAACAGGTTCAAACATGTTTGACAATGTTCTTATATACTGTAATGCTAATATATCAAAATATATAATTTGCCTTGCCTATGTTATTATTATGTTATTATGCCATTATTACCATAAATCTCGGTTGCATTCAGTACCTTATTTTCCATGTTTCTCTTAGAGTCACGGTCCATTTTTTCACAGCACCTTACAAATGACCCTTTAATGAAGAGTGTTATTTATGTATTTAGACAGCAAGCAAAATAATTTGTGCCAGCATTTTCTTTGTGACAGGGATCGAGTTTTCACGTCAGCTCCATTTCCACAGCAGGCAGTCATGCTGTCGTTTAGCCAGAACTCAGACCATGACCCATGACCATGATTTAACTGGAGTGACATGCATTAAAATCTTAATATTAAAGTCTGGCGCTGTATCTCAAGTCACATACTACAATTGTATAGATAGCATCAATAGCTCCATACTTTATTTATTTGGCAAATATTGTTCATAATCTTTTTATACTCTTAGAAAAACAAGGATTATTAAAGATTTATTGGATGGAGTTTGTTGGACGTGTTGTGCTTATAGGGAAAACCAATGAACCCCAGAACAGTGATTAACATTTTAATAACAGAACATTTTTCCCAAAAAGTGCATAAGAAAGTGCAAAAAATAAGGAGGATGAGGATGAATCACATGCTATGGCCTTCACACTGACCAGATATCAACCTAATTGTACACCTATGGATGATTTTGGAGCGATGTGTCAGACCACCATCATCAAAACACTAAATGATGAAATATTTTTTGGAAGAGCAGTGCTCATCTCTCCTGTACAGTTCCACTGACTTGTATAATCAATACCAAGGCACATTCAGGAAACTGTTCAGGTGGCTGAATATCAAAGAAGAAACAAGAAGGAAGGAGGCAACTATACATGGATTACCAACTTAAAATACTAGGCTACTTTGCTAAACTACCACTGCCTAGTGTTGCTGAGCTTTACCTCCAGGTTATTATGTTGCACTTTGCTTGCTTTATTTAAATAATTAAAGTTGTTTATGTATTTATTTAAATTAAAATTTAGGATGATAACATCATGGAAGAAATTGAAAAGAGACAAAAAATAACCAGACAAGGTTCCTTTTCTGCTTCTGCAATTTACAGTTAAAGTACATTATGGTAAATGGGAATGTAGAGTTATTGAATCAATGACCATCGATCACCATCAGACCATCAGTCTAACTATCAGTCAGTATCAGTCACCATCCATCATAATCAGACCAAGAGTCATTATCAGTCACCATCAGTCACATTTGGACCATCAGTCTCCATCAGTCACCATCAGTCACATTTAGATGATCAGTCAACATCAGACCATCAATCATCAGTCATCATTAGACCATCATTAGATGGTCATGATCACCATCAGTCATCATCCATCATGATCAGACCATGAGTAATCAGTCATCATCAGTCATCATCAGACCATCAGTCATCATCAGACCATAAGCCATCATCAGTCACCATCAGACCATCAGTCACCATCAGACAATCAGTCACCATCAGACCATCAGTCATCCTTAGACCATCAGTCATCATCAGACCATAAGTCATCATCTGTCATCATCAGACCACCAGTCACCATCAGACAATCAGTCACCATCAGACCATCAGTTATCATCAGACTATCAGTCACTATCAGACCATCAGGTATCATTAGTCATAATCAGACCATAAGTCATCATCAGTCATCATCAGTCATTTCAGTGACCATTGCTGCATCATAAGGAGCCACTACTGCTGCTTCTCCTACATCCTTGACAGCCTTGACAGCCTACAGCCAAGCCTTTAGCATGTATTAGTTGTTCCTTCACTCTGTAGTCCTCCAAATCTGATTAGTCCTTCCCATTTCATTTGCATCTAGGTTGAATGACTATGAAGGCCTGCTCATCTACAGCCGCTTTACTACTTATGTTTTATTTAGGAACATATTTCAACAATTTAAGCATTTGCCTTTATGTCAAAATGACAAAGCAAATTTGAAGCAAAAACAAAATAAAACTAAAACCCAAACAACAACAACAACAACAACAACAACAACAACAACAACAACAACAACAACAACAACAAAAATAGATCAGTTGAACCGTTGCTGAATGTTTTCACTGTACACTAGAGGGCAGAGTATATATTAGTGTGTTTCTGGTCTTTACACAGCCGTATACATGAGTGAACCAGGTAATGTTTTGACCTTAAGCAGAAAACTGTTGGGCAATTACACTGATGTCATGCTAAAGGGATATCTGGAGAAAACCCACACAAGCATGCAGAGATGATGTAAACTCAGCACAGAAAAGCCTCTGGCCAACTGGCAGGCTTGAACCCAGAACCGTTTTGCTGTGAGGCGACAATGCTAACCACTGAACCACCCTGACATCCATGACTATTTCTTATTGGAGTTTAAAATAAATAAAATAAAATAAAATAAAATAAAATAAAATAAAATAAAGTAATAATAATAATAATAATAATAATAATAATAATAAACACAGGAGAGCAGTCTCAGGAGACAACCTTGTACTTGTACTTATTGCTGGACCTGTCCATGGTGCTGAATAGGGATATACTTCGTCCTGAAGCTCACCAGGTCTACCACGGTGTCTTATGACCACAGTAGCCTGATTATAAGAACTTATGAGCAATACTGACCAAATGCATTAAATTATAGAGTAGTACTAAGGCTACTTTTTTTTTTTTTACATTATCACTCCTCTAACCCCGCTGTCTCATGGAAAAAATGTAATTGCACTGGTGTGGGTAAGACTTAACCTCCTCCTGATTATAATATTTATGCTTTGCACTGCGGGCAACAAATCATTATTATAGACTACAAGCATTGCATTAAATGACCGTTTATTATGAAGCTCTGACTGGACTGTTTCTACATTTCCCTTTAGAGGGGATTTCTGATTAAGGACCACACAGGTTTAGCACAGACTGGAGTTGGACACCTGGTCTAAAATCATCACTGTATTTCATTAAGTAGCAGGTGATCAACCAAGAGTAAGAACACATCACTGCTGAAAAAAAAGAAGAAGCTGGAAACTTGTGTTTTGTGAACGAGAGCTCTGAGACACGCCTCCCAGCAGCACGCGGATCCGCGCTCTCGCGCTCTCGCGCTCATTCCGCTTCGGTGTTTAAGCGGATCTGCTCACTGTCTTCAATAACCCACAGACAAACCCGGGACTATGTGGGATTTATGAAAGGATCGCCATAAGAAGGCAGTTCTCGGCTAGATTGGGCTGATTGGACTGATCTGACCTCCACGTCCTCTCTGCTGTACGATGCTTTACTTTCAGCTGGTCATCATGGCAGGGACGGTCATGCTGGCATATTACTTTGAGTACACGGACACGTTCAACGTACACGTTCAGGGCTTTTTCTGCCATGACAGCGCGTACACGAAGCCGTACCTCGGACCGGAAGAGACGAGCGCGATTCCGCCGGTGCTCCTGTACGCGCTGGTGTCCGGCGTGCCCGCGCTGGTGGTGAGTGACCTGAAGCGCTTCTTCTTCAACACTACAATGAAGCCTACAATTTATTTTATTTTATTACCGAATATCAGGTTTATGTCTTTAAGTGTCAAACTTACTCTGGTTAATTCCATGCAAATGTCAGATTTAGGGAAAATAAACAATGTGGCAACAGGATCAAAATGTAAATGACTCTGTATATAACTTTTCCAAGGAAATTGCACCATTTTACCTATCAATCTGAGCTCTTGCACCTTTACAAAAAGCTTTTTTTTCCTGTGTGTTGACACTGTAGGCCTACTAATTATTTTTTCTATTCGTTTTCACATGTCACTATTACCTTTGAAAAGAAAAAGACAACACAATTTATATAATTTTACAGATGAAAGTCCAAAAACTTTAATCTTATGTTGGTTACCTCTGAAAGACTGTACATGTGAGGACACATTCATAACACTTTTATGTGCATATATATATGAACATGAATGGTTTCATCCAACCATCCATCCATCCATTCATTCATCTACAGTAAGTGCTTTATCCTGGTCAGAATCTCAGTGGATATGAAGCCTATCCAGAGAACACTGGATGTATAATGGGAATACGCCATGGATGGGACACCAGTCAATCGGAAGGCACCATGCACACATCATTCACTCCTAGGGGCAATTAAGCATAGCCGATCCACATATCGGCATGCTTTTGGAGAGGGGAATCTGGAGAACCTGGAGGAAAACACACGGACATGGGGAGAACATAAGTTCAGGATTAAACTGTGGATCCTGAAGATGTGAGGCAGCAATGTTGCACATGGTATCACCCACTGTGCTGAGAATCAATCAATCAAAACTAATTTTTCAAATCTAGTAAGTGATATTTTTCATATCACCGTGATCTTCTCATATGCTTTTGAACTTATTTGGTTGCTTTCACATCTCACTTTCATGTGTGAAATACACTTTATGACACTTTATCATTTGTGCACACATTATCATCACACTCATATGTGCTTGTTGAACGTCCCATTCCACGTTTATCCCCCTTTGCTGCTATAAAACCTCCACTCTTCTGAGAAGGCTTTCCTCTAGATATTGAAGTGTGGCTGTGGGGATTTGTGTTCAGTCAGTTACAATAGCGTTAGTGAGGTCAGGCACTGATGTTGGGTGAGAAGGCTCTGGGGTGCAGTCACTGTTCCAGTTCATCCAAAACATGTTCAGGGGGGTTGAGGTCGGGGCTCTGTGCAGGCCAAGCGAGTTTTTCCACTCCAACCTTGGCAAACCATGTCTTTATAAACCTCACATTGTCATGCTGGATCAGGTTTGAGTACTTTAGTTCCAGTGAAGTGAAACTGTAATGCTACAAAGACATCTTATTCAACTGTGCTTCCAACTTTGTGCCAACACTTTGGGGAATGCCTACGTCTGTTTACAGGTGAAATGTTTCTGCAGTGAGTTTTTTAAATTTACAGTGTTATTATACCGTTATCTCTCAAACACTGTATATATGACATCCTTTGTAAAGAAATAAATGGCTACAGAGAGGAACAATGATCACAGGAGCCATTTAAAAGGTTGTTGAATACCAAACTGATGGAATGGAATGGAGACTCTGAATTCAAAAAAATGACCCTGAGAACAGACAATTGTCTCTTTTAATGCATGTCAAGTTCAAATACAAAATATGCCATTATTTTTTTATGAGTAAACTGAAACTAAGGTGAACAAAAAGGCCAAAAGCAGTGCTAAGCTGACTTTTTTTTTAACCGCTACATCAAGTAGCCTCCTGTGTCTTGTGCATTTTTGTTGGTTTGCATTTATGTTTGCCTACTGTACCAAATGAACTATATTTAGTTCCTTTTCTTTTTGGGAGCCTTTCTGTGTGGTGTTTGCATGTTCTCCTCGTGCCTACGTGGGTTTCCTCAGGGTTATCCCGTTTCCTCCCACAGTCCTCAGGCATGCAGATTAGGTCTCTAAATTGCCAATAGGTGAGAATGTGAGTGCGAATGGTTGTGCATCTCTTTAGTAGCCCTGCAAAAGGTTGGCACCCTGCCCAGGGTGTACCCAACCTCTCTCCCAAAGTCAGCTGTGATTGGCTCCAGCTTCCCTGTGACCCTTAATGATAAGCTGTATAGATAATGGATTGATGGATGGATGAATGTTGTTTTTTTGTAGCAATTGTTCCACTACCACCTTTGGCTTTGAAAACTAACACTGAAGTCTCTTCTGTATGGCTGATGCTTTTGAGCCCCATAGAGGGAGAGTCCCACTGTGAAGTGTTTAGCCTTGGCAGGGAGTAGAGCTTAGTTATGATCTCTTCAGTACGGATTACAGAGCCGATCGGCATTCTCCCTAAAAGGTCACATAACAACATATGCAAACTGTTTACTTGATTCTAAGCTCATGGATGCAATAAGACATTTTACAAGACAATATACAGTAAGTTCAAATGTCACATACGTAATGGTGGAGTTTTCATTTCACTGCTTGATTATGCAATCATTTAATCATTTAAAATTGTGACACTTTATAAATACAGTATCTCTATTGTAGAGAGATAAAAGAGTGCTGTCTGTTTTTCCCAGTTGAACCAGAGGTATCTCATTGGCTTTTCCAGTGAACCACAGATTAATGCGAAACATCTGCCTAACTTGGACACTTTTCTCATAACTCACTCAAACACTCAGTCACTCACTTACTGTCTGTCTCACATACTCACTCAATGTTCCTTTAAAAAGCTGTTTTTTTTAAAGACCATTATAATCCTCTTTGATAAGCACTAATGGTACAGTCCAAATAAATTATGTGAAAACTATGCATGGTTTTTTGTATGGAGAATGTTCAAGGGCCCTTTTAAACAGTTATTACTAAAGCAACCAACTGATGGAGACTTCTCTCTGAGATTTATTGGAGAGTTATTGAGTATAAATGGAATAATAGGAACAATGACGGGGCTATTTTAACCAGCAAGGTCAACAAATATATAGGACAAGTTTGAGCACTAATCCTGTAATTCTGTACTGTAATTCTGTCCATGTCCTCCACACTGAAATTGTAGAAAGCCGTGGGCTGCAATTGGTGGCGGCTGCGGGAGACAAGTGGAACTTAACATCTATCATGCTATGTGTCCTTGTAAAGAAGAGGGCTTTTTTCTACTACTATTGCTGGTCATCAAAGGTATGATTATGATAAAGGAGAATCATAGACATGTAGACACCTAATATGAACTTGTACGAAGCCTGGCATATTTGCGCAGCCTTGCTGAAAATGAATCTGCGCTGATGTGAAGGCCATAGAAGTGAACGCTTCAGTGATCGTCACTGTCAGCCATTTGTCAGGTTTTTTCCCCATAGAACCAAGTGTAAAAACCAAGAGAAGCAAAGAGTTTGATGTGGTTTTTTTTTGCGTTTTCTCTGGTAGACAGTAAAGGTCAGCTATCAGTAGCTGTCTCTCTGCTTATTTATACTGCTTGATGGATTCAGCATTAATCCTCTGGTTTTGACTCGGAGATGGACCAGCTATGTAGCAAGATTGATGACCTCTTGGGAATTTGCAATGGTGCCCAAATCAATGTCTCACAGTTACCAATGAGAACAGATGAATCTGAAAAGTTACACAATTGGCATTTTTAAGGAGCAAGATTTGTTTTTACTCATTTGGCCACCAGCACACAGTCAATGCTGTTGTTCACCACACAAGTCAGCGTGTCCACCATGGGAGCAATCACATTCAGGTGTAATTAAAGATGTTCAATATATATTATGATATACACTACCAGTCAAAAGTTTGGCCACACCTTCTAATTCAATGTTTTTTTCTTTATTTTTATTAGTTAAAAGACACGTCATGTCTTAAAGTAATGATGGACTGTTGTTTCTCTTTACTTAGTTGAGCGGTTGTTGACATAAT
>JAQMYM010000003.1:6341483-6354398 GCA_030014255.1 Parauchenoglanis ngamensis | reverse complement strand
ACAGACAAACAGCCACACACGCTCGCATTCACACCTATGGGCAATTTAGAGTAGCCAGTTGACCTAATCTGCATATCTTTGGACCGTGGGAGGAAACCGGAGGACCCGGAGGAAACCCACGCATGCACGGGGAGAACATGCAAACACCGCACAGAAAGGCACCCTGGGAGACCCGGGGATCAAACCCAGGACCTTCTTGCTGTGAGGCAACAGTGCTAACCACCACACCACCGTGCCGCCTAGTGCATACATATGATGCACAAAAATGTTGCTTGTGCTTTAAAGTATGCATGATAAAAATGTGTTCAACATCTTGATATACTGTAAAACTGAAAATAATCTCTGAACAGCCTATTGGATATAAACTAGTCTAAATACAAGGCTAGATATTCTACAGTATCCATCTATCTGTCTTTTTGCCACTGAAGTGCTACACAAAGCCAGGGAAAGTACCATGTCCTCATTCTTCAAGCTTCTTCCCCATCACTCTCTGAATACCAAGATCCTTATCACTCCTTTTGCTGATTTCAAGGAGGAAGCTGACCTCATTTTTTTCATCATATCTGCAGAATCGATCTCACCATGTGGCCTTGAGAGATTCAGTTTCATCACCACAGAGCCACATCGCAGGCGTTCCCCAGGGCTCAGTTCTTGGACTACTTTTGTTCTTATATACTAAATTACTGGCCTCAGAACTTGTTTTACCACTGCTTTGCTGATAAAACAGAGCTTTACAGGGCTGTGGTAGCTCACATTCTGAGCTTGTTATTGGAAGATTATCAAATCCCATTTGGAAGAGCTCAAATCCCAGGTCTACCAGTGAACCACTGCTGAGCCGATGAGCAAGGCACTTAACACTACTATGTACTTGGATTAGATTCTATCTGAAGTTAGTTTGATAAAATATCTGATATCTGCCAAATGATTAAACATACCTCTAGTTTTCTCCAGCTACCTTACAGAGTCTTCTAGAAATATCATATAGCCTTTCTAAAATCTTTCTCACACCTTTCTAACTCTTTGTATCTTGTGCCTTTGCTTTCAGCACTTTTTGTAAGTCACTCTGCCAGGTGAGTCAATATAAATGTAAATGATCAGCACATGCCCAATGGGTGCTCCTCCTCTCCCACACAGACTGTGCAGTAAGCAGGGAGCTTTGTTTGTTTGAGCTTTGTGTTGAGTAGATAATTAGGTCAAGTATCTAGAGGTGCATGATGGGGGCTCGTTTATGACACCCAAGCGAAAGTGAAATGCTGCAATTAGTGTGTGAAATATTCAAAATAAAAAAAATTGCTTCAGTATAAGACAGCTTTGAAAAGGAAAAGCCAGAGTCATGGCTTTGACCATTTGTTCTTCTTAGCTCTGACAAAGCACCATGGTGCCAAGATAACCAAAGGTCAGCGTGTAGCGTTCAGGAGTGTGTGTACAGTGTGGGAGCTGTTGCTTGGTTGATTCATGCTGAGAGAAAGTAACATTGCAGTAGGATTTGGGTGGAATGTAAGTGTTTCCTCGAAACTGTGATACATGCTGACCTATTTCACCATGTGGAGATGGGAGTTTGGGGAATGTGGGAAGAAGAAACTCAACTGTTACAGGATCCTAATGTCACATGGTATCAATTTATGGCAAGAGTACTCAACTAAAATAAAAATGAGATCCAGTTCCGTAAAATTCCTTGTTTAAAAAGGTCTGGATAAGCAACTGAGCTAAACAGATGTCAACAAGAGTCACCTTTTAATGTTTAACCATTAGTGTTTACTATTTGGTTATAAATTAGACAATTTTAATGATCATGTTTTGTTTCGTTTTGTTTTGTAATGGAGTTTCATGTATGGGCTCAGATTCTAGTCTACTAGTGTACTAGTAATAATGTAATAGTGTACTATTTTCCATATTCCAGTAGACTCTCATTCCTTGAATGGAACACAGTTTTTGATTCAAATGTCGTTTTTTTTTACCTTGGTTCTTTGATCATGTGATCAATTTGAAAGGAAAAGTAGATGACTAGTGTGCTGAACAGTGATCTTGTGCAGAAATAGCTAAGCATTGAAGAGGATGATAAATTGCTGCATCTGTATGAAGTTGACCATAGGGCTTTGTGCTGTGCTCCATTTAAAATCATCCTCTACTATCTATTGGAACATTGCCCATATTGTCCCTGCCTCACTAGAAATGTTCTTTTTGTCTGGATAATGGATGATTATGCTGTGGGACACACAGTGCTTCATTTAGGGCAACTATCCATGCGAGGGACCCTGCAAAGTTACATAAACCATCATTTTATGGCTTTTACCAAAAGGCACCAATGGGTTCACACAAAGACTGCCGCTGGGTCTCTCTGGAGGATTAAAATGCTTGTTTTCTCTCTGTTTTTTTTGTTGAATTTATTGAAGGTGGTATGTGTAGTGAAGAACTTCAGAGGAAAATCTCTGTTGAATGAGATACCGCCTGAGGAGAATGTTTCCAGCGCTCCCATGCTTGGCGAGCCCAGGATGGAGAAATACATTGTCTCACAGGTAAAGTGCTGATTGGTTTGCTGTATTATAATCAGAGTTGGATTCCAGTTATTTTTGCTGAAATAATGTGCATCATGCTGTTTAAGAATATATTCAAAGTGACATGGTAAAGATGGCATGATTATGGTGTACATGGTACAATATGCATGCTGATATGTAGTATACAATGCAATACAGTACAGAAATGATACTGTTAAAGAAGTAAGGACTCAATGTATTCTCTATACTGAACCAATACAATTCAATTCAAACCTGTACGATTCACTTTAGTTCAATTTAATATGCATAGGGTCGACTTAGTAAATAACAACAATTTCAAACATTTCTTTGCTGTTTTTATTAGTAGTACATGAATTATCTTTAGTACATTAATTCTCCAAACGCATATTAATTTTTTCATGTAGCACGTACACACACATTTAACTGAAATTCCAGCACAGCTATCATGTGTCTGAAACTGCATTTTCATTTTCTCTAGCTATGTGAGCTAAAACTAGCATTACCTGTCGCACCTGTAGGTGCAGGCTCCCTTCTGGCTAACATTACCCCATGCTGCCTTTGTAGGTGTGTAGCAAGGTTTATGGTGCTGTCAGAATATTTTATGGCAGTGTTGCAGGTTTTATATATAGCAGTGCTTTTGTCAAGACTCCCTAAGCTTTTATTGAATCCAAAGTAGTTCCAAAGTTTTGATTTAATGCTTAAGACAGTCTCTCTCTCAACCTCTCTCTCTCTCTCTCGCTCACTTCGCATGAGGCATGAGTGTGCATTGATTTTCAATGGCAGAATCAGTTTTTAACCTTTTTTTCCCTTTTCGATTCAAACCAGATCCGCACTTGTAAACCAATGCGGACAGACTGCTGGACTGATTTTTCCTATTCAAATCATTTTTTTCTCCACACTTGTACTCAACTGTGATTTCATTAAAATGGCTGTCGATTTTTAGAACAGCGAAGCAGATGCCCAGTCTTATGAAAGACACGGCTAGATTTCCATAAAATGCATGAAAATGTGTATGTGGTTATTACATAAAAGTCTTATTTCACTCAGTTGGGGTCAATTTTATGGATCATCTGTTCTACTTGCTCAAGGCAGGGGTGTGTTTGTCTGTGTTGTAGCACTAATTTCACTTCCCCATAGGCAAAATGATAGAAATTAGAATGAAAATGCAAATCTAACTTGAGGTTGTGGAATACAGTTAAATAAAACCTGCTATGAGGTTCAGATCTTTATTATTACATTTTGAAAAGAAAGCATGAATTATATCTACAGAAGTGCAGTAATTAGCCTTTATGTAAATCTGTACTAAATCTTAGTCATTATATACATGATCTGACCAGGTTTATTTTATCCACGTGAAGTATAGTAATCCATAAAACACATGATGTAAGACAAAATAAAATGTATAATATTTGACAACATAGTGATATAATGAAAGGGAGAATAAACACCCTAGGCCAAATTAATGCTAACAGTGATTTATTTATTAAAGAACGGCACATCATACTTTCTAACCATTTATAGTTACATTTAATGCTGTGGAACATCTGTGAAACGAGTTATTTCCTGTTACCATGTAGATACACATAGTTATTCACTCACCAGCCTCACTTTTCTTTCTCTTTTATAGTTAAAAAGGCTAAAATTTACAGCTTGTGTTTCCCTCAGCTGTGTGTCAGAAAACTTAAGGTTACAGCTTTACCTTTGATGGTTACAAAGCATGTAGACTCCTTCCAAATATAATAAATAAACATCTCCTCAGAAAGAAATTAAACCATCTGTTTATGTGGTGCGTCTGCTAGAAGTACTGCCCAAGCTGTTGTTATAAAAAATTAATCACCACCTTCTTATCAATTAAAGTGGTTTAAAGTTTGCCATAAATATTATACTTCTAGATATAGCATGTCCCTTTTTAATCCAGTGTGGCAAACATTATAAAGTGGTGAATTTCATAGAAACATGCATATCTACCTTATTCTGGTAAACGACTAAAGGCTAAAGCAGTGGTCTTTTTTTTTTTTTTAACGCTCTGTCCATTTCCCTAACAGATTAATTGAACCCTCACACTACAGCTGCAATGTTTTGTAGCACTTACTGACATTCCTTTTGAAAATGTTAAGTAATAAGAGGGTTTACTCAATGGGATAATAGGTGTGATGTACTAAACACTATGATAATGGATTCTGTGTATTCCATGTCCTGTTTTATCTTTACACTTTACACCCCTGTAAAACATAAAACAGCAGGAAAATGTAACGCAGTAGACTCCATTTTGAATATAATATTACAAATAATTTGTAGCGTTATAGTGTTTATTATTCATCATAGTTGCATTCAGTTAAATCTGATGGTAAAATAATCACACACAAAAATTCATCTATTTCATCTATGGTGGAGCTGTACTCACATCTGGTTAGAAGGAATGTCATGTTTTAATGTTTGTTTTGCACTTCAAAAATATCATTAATGGGTCTCAGAAGTGTAATAAGCAGAGCATTATAATCCATTACCATGAAAATGAAATAACACAATTGGAGCACATGCAGGAGACTCAGACTAAAATATAGGGTTTTACCCCATTTCTTCTTATTTACTGCTCAACAGTCAGCTATCCCTTATCATACAACATCCACCAGCTGGGGAGGGTGAAGACTAACGCGTGCTTCCTCTGAGACATGTGGAGCCAGCCAACTAGGAATACACCCAGAAGGAAGTGTTATCCATCCTCTTCTGGATACTTCACAGATGCATGTGATTGGCTAATGTCGCCATGTGCTACAAGTCATGTGCGCACGACTTCTATTAGCTTAACTGATTAAGAATTGTGTACAAAAGGCACTATTAAGTTCTGATCTGGATGCAAAATTTTGAGCAGATGGGCGTATTATAAATTAATTATAAGTTAAGTAATATTAACACAGAAACATACCAGTTGATATTTTATTCATTTTCACTCTATTCGTTTATTTTTGCATTGTGATTATATGACGTTAGTATTTGCTTTTGTTCAGAATGGGATCTTGACTTACTTATATTTATAAATAAAGTTTTAAAGGTCCATTATGTAGGATTTTGAGGGTATCTATTAGCAGAAATTGAGTATATATTTCGACATACTTAAGGATTTCGGAAGTATGTTTTCATTAGGATATAATTATCTGTAACTTCAAATCGTTGCGATTTTGTAAGCTTAGAATGAGCTCTTCATATCTACCTATGGAGCGGGTCCACCTCTACAGTAGCCCAGAATGAACAAACCTCTAGAGGGCACCTTCCACGGTTTGTGCTTTTTCAAGTTGCAGCATGAATTAGGAAGGAAGCACTGGAAGGATGACAAAGAAGATGAAAGGAATACAAGGAAGTAGAAAGAGGAAGAGGAATCAGTGTTTACTGGTGCTGGCTAACAAGCTTGACAACCCAAATTTTGAAAAATGGAGGATCATACTTAATATTTAGCACAAAAAAAGCAAGACAGTGTGAATTCAGGTGGTTGAAATGTGACTTCTGATAAATCTGATCTGTTTAATTGTTTAGTGAATTTAATAAAAAGCACTAAGCACTAATAGATTCACATAAGTATTTACAGCTAACATTAGAAAATGGTTCAGTTTTCTTCCAGATTCTGACCGTAAGCAGCTTAATGGAAGGACAAAACCTCCATAACTGTCTATTTTCAGCTATATAATACCATTATTTTCTATAAAAACACAGAACTGAAAGACTAATGGACTATAGGGTTTTATAAGTCCTCAAATCTTGACTAAATGCAGTTTTCTGACGGTTCAGGGCATGGCTTGTCTAAATTAGTGTGTAGAAGGGTAAATTGGGATGTAATGTTCATATGATGTGTAAATTAGAGACTAGCGGGTGAGAGTTTGCATCAACGCATCTGAATCCGATTCATCATTTTCGGATAACAATACAACTTAAAGTTCACACAGAAACCATACTCCTTCGTTCGTAAAGTGAGTACAAGTAATAGGACAGAGCTGTTTTAATGAGAGGTCAAGAGTCTCCTCTAGATCAGTACTGAGCAATCGTCATATACAATGCAAACTTCGATGCTCAGCTCTACACTCAGGTGGGAAGTGTGTATTGGTAACTCCAACAATTTTGTGCTGCATTGTGCAGTAGGCTTATAGAGAAAGCAGTGTTTGTTCTAGAGTCATATGATGAATAGATCAATGTGACTTCCCCAGATTCATTCTGGATTCATATTAGGGTGAGTGAAAGGGCATTTATAGGAAGCAGCAGGCAGTCCATCAAGATTACCCTACTGCCAAAGACAAACTGTGTGTGCCTGCAGTGCATGGCTAGCATTCACTCTGTAATGGGGTACGTCAAGGCTATGTCGTTTATCTTGAAAATTGTTAAGGCATTTGTTGGAGTGTGGGGTGACTCTATCCGGTATATCTGGAAACTGTGATGATGCTTCAAGAGATTAATCCATTACATTAATTAGTTCCTTTTTCATTGCATTCCTGATGACTGATAATGAACTTTGCATAATTGTAAGCAGCTTTAATATTAATATTAATGTAGTGTCTGCCGATTTTATGTAGTTTAAGTGAATAGAATTAAATCTGTTTTTAAATTGGTCTTAAAAGCGATTACTCTTGCATTTCATGTGGATAATTAATTTCTGACACAAAGTTACCAGGCTGGGTTCTAAATCATTAAAAGTGCAGTCATCGATTCTAATCCAATACACTTTTTGTCAGATTCAGCAAATATCTACTCACAGTCCACTAGCTGTCTGCTCTGCGTGCGCACTGAAAAAAAAACCCTGGTGCTCGTACACAGCCCTGACTCTGTAAATGGGGACACAAAGAATATTCCACAACATGATTCCAGCCAATCAGTAACAGGGGGGCGTATTCCAGAAAACACAGGGCAGGGGGAAAGGGAGGGAGAAGATGGGAGCATTCATGGAATGCATGTCCATGAATTTGGGGGCGGAGCTTTCGAAGGAGCACTGAAAGGAGGTCTGTATTTGTTTGCCTGTTGAGTTCAAATATCGAGAAGCTGTCTCCAGAATCGATGACTCCTCCTATAAGGAATTAATTACAGCACTTTATTAGAGCTTATAAAATCTGTACCTAATTATCATGAAGTGGAAGATCCTCAAGAGTCCTCACTGCAGAACCAAAAGTCCAGGGGGTGGAGCTGGATCTGCTCCTTCTGTAAGCATAACCTTAACCCTAAACCCTAACACTAACCCCTAACCTCAAGCCCAAACCAATAAAATGCTGTACAACATGTAAACATCATCCATTTCCTGGACATCCAGATCAACTCGCCCAGCTCCGCCCAGGAAGGAGGGGCTGGAATCAGGTCTGACTCCACCCCATGGACTTTTTGTTCTGGATGTATAGATGCAGTTTTCTTCAAATCCATATCATTAGGCAGAGATGAATCGATCGTACAAACAGAACACTGCAGGTAAAACCAGATCAGAGAGAAATCTTGTAACAAACAAGGAAATCACAAAACACGAAAAAAGGTTCAGAATTGGAACAAAATATGAAACCTTGAAAAAAAGCAGGAGCGTTCGAGTGGTTTAAATGGGCAGAGTTGATGGAAGCTAAACAGAACTCAGGTGAGCTAGTGTTCATGTTAGAAACAGCATCGGTGACTCCTGGCTCGGTGGAGAAATCAGATGTTATAATAATAATAATAATAATAATAATAATAATAATAGATTAAAGATGTTATAGCAATGTGTGAATGATATTCCTGTTTTGTTTATCTTGTTTTCAGAGTCCTATCACCTACGCTGAGGTCACATGACGGCGATATCCTGAGAACGTCCCAAAATTCAAAGAAAATGCTGCAGCTCTTCTTGTTGACAAACAAGCGCAATGTTATTTTTGATGGATTTTTTTTTTTTTTTTTTTTTTTTTACCATTAATTACTGCAGCACTTAGTATAAACCCAGATTTTCCTTGTCTTGTTCTTTTACCAAATGTAGTGCATATTCCTATTTTTATAAAGATGACCAGTTTGTATCAGTGTCCTTGAATACACAGCGTCAGGAAGTAACGTTGCAAAGCAACATTATGCATAGTGCATTTTTGCTGTCTTACTGGAAACATTTTGACATCAGCCCATGTGTTAATAGGTTGTGTGTTACATTTCATCTGTTAATTAGTGTATGATCATATGATCCATGGATTCATTTTATTGTCCGTAAAGAGATGAATTAATCAGTGGTGTACATAAAAATATCATTGTCTGAGCAATACTTAGATTCTTTTCAGTCTGTCCATTGTTGGTTGTTGGTGTTTGTAACGTTCGTTGTGTTTGTGATTGATGAAGTTTTTGTTATTGATCGTCTTTAAACAAATCTTATGTACGGAATAAAACATGATGGGGTGTGCTGTTGTAGGAAAATAATCAATGAAAGCAGACGCAGAGTTACTTATTGCTACCATCTCAAGTTGATTATTTTTCGATAAAAGCGGGCCTCAAAGCGTTTCATTCCATTTATACTGCAGCAGTTTGCCAACGATTACAATTTGTATTAATTAATGTATAACATATCATACTTTTTGTCTGTTTATAGTAACATTTAATGTTATGAAACATCCATGAAACAAGTTACATCCTGCTATCATTTACATTATAGCAGCTATAAACTTTGGTTCATTCACCAGCCTCTCTTTTTTCCCTTTCTTTTATAATCAGTAAGAACCAGTAAAGACTAGTTATAAAAAACAAAACAAAAACAAAGCTTGTCATGTTACTGAGAAAGCACTAAGCCAACCATCCTGAAGACGTTCCCATGTTGGAATTTTACGTCCGACTGCTACAAAGCGTTGACACTCACAACTCCTTCCAACAATAATAATACACATTTTTATACACATTCTTTGCAATCTGTTTACATGGATCCAAAGTCCTAAATATGTTGTTACTGTAGAAATGATACAGTATTAGAAGACATGTGTAATATAAACCTTGTAGCCAGAACTTTTGTCAGATCTGCTGTTATAGAAAATGAATCAACACCTGACCAATCAGAATTGAGAATTTAACAGCACTGTGGTATAAAAATCCTGTATGCCATTATATCTTAAACTGTAGTTGTTGTAGGTATTTATCATCTGTTTAGCAGTGTGTTAAAAGTTGTCCACACCGCTGAGTAACATTATCATCCAGATATTTGCTATTTTTGGCCTGCAGTGTGAGAGGAGTGATAAGCAGCAGCGAAGATTGATTTTGGTGTCATTGTTAGAGACAGCAGCTCAGCCAGGGCCGACACATTTAATTGACTGGAGATTAAAAGAACTCACAAAAGATTAGACACAGATTTTCACATAAGATTTTCTACACACTGTCCAGTCACTATGAACTGTGTGTGTGTGTGCGTGTGTCATTTCTGTCCTTCATGTGCTTCGTATAAACACGAGACGACAGAGTTTTATCAGTTGAACCTTGTCGGACAATCTGCAGTTTGCCTCTAAATGATAGCTTTACCTTAGAGAGAGAGATCTTACTGCGACAGAGCTGTTTATTATCATTCTTTATCCCACATGTGTCACACTCGCAACCTGCAAGGCCAGTGCATGGTTTATTGCTCATCTCAGTCCAACACGTCTACGTCTCAGCTTGAAGATAGAGACCAGGCTTGTGTCAGAAATCTTTTCAGGGGACAAAAAACCACCTGAACCGAACGTGTTAAAAATGTGCACATACATAATCAGTATCCTAAAATGGGTAAATTGATTAAGAAAAAACCAAAAAACAACCCAACAAACAGAAACAGCAAACAGACACACTGTTCCTAGAAACTCTGTACTCCAACATATTAAGGTCCAAAACATACAGTATATATTTTAATGACAGTATGTTTATATTTTTCATTTAATATGATCATGCATCATATAAGAGGGATTTTTTTCTGTTAAATTTATTTAACATCAATTAAATCAACCAAAACCAATTCATTCAGGAATTATGCAAATATTAAACATAAATCTAGCAACTCTTATATATTATACTCAATTACTTCATGCAGATTCCACAGCTATATATTGATTTATATTTGTTCCATAAATAAAGTATGCATTTTATTTGGAATGCCTGTGATGAAAACTGATCATTATGTTCTTTGTGTGAAATTCATTTACAGTTAGTGCTCTTACTTGAACACCATTTTAGGAATGTTAAAATGCACAGAAAAACATCTTGATAGTTGTTTAAATATTTCTGAGTGTACATAAAGCATAGTTGACCAAGGAACTGTGTGTATTCCCATAATGCACTGTGAGTGTGTGTAGAAATGGCAGTTACTTGGATTACAGCATTCAAAAGATTGTGTAATGAACATCAATGACCTTTCCTATGATGATGGATTTGGCTGGTCGAGTTGATATAGACTGTGGCTGTCACTTTACGTTCACAATAGAACGTGACAAGTTGCTTGTGTTGTGGATGTATAATGACTGCTAAACTGTTGTTGCTTGTGGATGTATACATGTCAAAGTGGAACAATAGTAGCTTTATACAGAAGCTAACTAGTAAAAAAACACATAAAATAAAGCAATATTCAGTGTAGAAATTAATTTGATTTATATCAAGTATTACATTAAATACACAGGTAGTACATGTACACTAGCTGTGCACACTCACCTGTGGCACCAGTGGGCTCTGTTACTTCCTTACAAGCTTTATTTGTCTTCATAATATCTCTCTACACATTTAATGAGAGGTCATATATGACAGGTTAAGATGAAACCACATTTTTTTTATAATTTTATGTCAATCAAACAGTTAATAGGAGCTAATTGCAGGTAGGAATTAAGGTTGGGAAGTGGGGAATTGAAGAAACATTGGACCACGCACACTGTAAGATTGGTCCTAGGAGTCGTTTGAGCCAGTTTGAGTTTATTGATTTTCCGTTTTTTGCATAGAATTCAGAAAATCACTTGCTTCATTTCTTGTCACTGTAATCGCCGCTCTGTGTTGTGCACATACATAGAAAAGGAATGGCTTCCTGTCACTTGGTAGTGTCAATGTAGGGTCAGATTTAACACCCTTGGTGCAATTCATCAGCTGAACTCACTCATCAACGCATCTCAAGTGAGATTGGCAGCTTGCGCACCCTTAGTGGTAATGAACATGATCCATCAGCCACCAAGAAAAACACTGTATAAACAAGACCAAAAATAGAAAATCTGAATGAATTCTAAGCATTCTTGTGATACAGCTTTACAAATATTTACTACATAGAAAGGACAATAGACATAGTCTGTATGGTGATGCCAGGTTTGGACTCTCACACCCCTTTCTAAATTCTGTCAAATTACCACACTCTATATGTGAAATATATGTGTGTTATTTTTGTGACAGAAATGTGTGTAATGTGTGATAGACTTCAGCATGTCAAAGGAATGGAATCATGTTTTCTGTTACCATGTTTGTGTTTTGAAGAGTATGAACTCTCACAGGCCAGTAATGAGATTTTCCTACTGAATTCATAAATAAATTATATTTCATGTCAGAATAAATTTCATGTTTGTGCGTTTACACCAAAATTGCTTTTTGCTATCTATAACATGTTTTTGTGTATCTCCTCAGATTTTTCGAGAGTTTTTTTTTTTAATTCTAACCACTCAAAGCACAAATCAGAAAGAAAACAGGAATGTGGGACTTACACTAACTCATCCAGAACAACAAAGCAGATGATTTATGTTTCATATTATGTGCTACAACTCATGGCTCATTAATGTTTGTACTGTTATTTCTGCCATTTTAACTCTTTCAAATCCTTTGGCAGGTCCAGAGGTAGGTAGGTATCTATCTATCTATCTATCTATCTATCTGTCTGTTTGTTTTTTGTTTATCTCATCTTCACAATTTCCTATAATTAGATCTATCATTATGTAATAATTCACAGCGGATATTAATAACTGAATTATAAGCTGAGACTGAAATTATTAATAACCAACACATATGCAAACATATATGTGTTTTAATGTGTTATTTATCTTTGGTCATATGGTGTTCTTTGGAGTGACATAAATGACATTTAAATTATTATGTATTAAAATAAACTATAGTGTTATATCTTATTGACCTTTACAAAGGGTTTACACTGGAGACATCTTCTTTGTTAAATATAGCACATTGGTATTCAATATATTATTAGTCTTTGATCATATAGATTCTCTGCTATATACAGTGAGTCCCTGTGACTGAGCTGCTGCCATAGAAATGATATACATGAAACATATGCTGCATGGCTACATACTACATACTATACTGTTACGTGCTGTGACACGTAAGGTGCTTGTTTGTTTGTTTTCCCTCCTTTTCTCGTTTTTTTTTTTCGTTACAACTCGTCTGAGTCTTCAGATGTCCCGCCTCCCAGCGGCGATGATTGAGTGGTCGCCAAAAG
>JAQMYM010000003.1:6326116-6341363 GCA_030014255.1 Parauchenoglanis ngamensis | reverse complement strand
TCATTTCACTTGTCTGTGGTGGTCTTCACTATTTGGTTTTGTGTTTGGTTGCGCATTATTTCCATATTTCACACGTTCAAAGGTACCCACATACCTCTAGACATAACATATACTATACTATACTATACAACGCCATACTACACTATACTACGCTATACGGTACTGTACTGTACTATACTATTGTGTTAAATCTAATCTAGCAAACCAGACTAAAATTTGTTAATGACTCTGGAATATTTTGTCAATAAAAGTAGTCAAACGCCATGGAAATAGGTCACTTTACTGACAGGGTACAACCACAGACACTTCATGCAGCCTGTCAGCAAGCATGAAAGGATATCTAATTTACACACAAACAACTTTTGTGTGAATCTTTTCAATCCATTGACACTACTTTGGTTATTTATTGTGTTGCCTTGTTCAAGAATTTTGTTTTCCTGCTGTAACCTAATGCATGGAAGAGCTGTGAGTGAATAATGTTAACCTTCTGAGAGTCTGAGACTATAATGTATAGCTAATGACAGACATGTTTAGCAATTATGAACCCTGTGCCAGGCTCATGCAAACCATTAGTTAGCTGATTAGCATGTAGAGTTGAATTTGACTGCATTTATTGTATCTCAAAAGAGAAATAAATCTGTTTAGGGTTGTGGCCCTCTTCTACAAACCATTAATTAGCTAGAAGGTTACTGGTTAGATCCCTAACCCTGTAAATATATTACATTCTCATTCAGAGTTATTCCTGTTCGTGTCATAGCTTTGTGTACACTGTTCCCATGTGACATGTCCTATTAATAAAGCTTCATGACCGTGACCTTTCAGAATGATTTATAATAAGGATTCTTCTAATAAAAATCTCATGAATGCAAGTTTTGTAGGATTTCTCAGAAATAGCAAGACGCTTAAATGATGATTCATGTATATTGTTTTTAATTAAAGAGCATAATTTGTAGCAGAGCATGAGTAGTGCAACCTGTGAAGTGTGCAGCCTGATCAACTGTGGGATTTGTGAGTGCGCTGAACTATTTCCGAGGAGCTGTGAAGGAGGAATGCTGCTCTTGAATGAATGAATGAATAAATGAATGAATAAAAATTTAAAGTTTTCTCCTTTCAAAAGGAAGAAGTGGTAAAATGCTTATTTGATACCATGTTGTTGCGATTAAGCTACTTCACAGTTATACCTATTCACACTTCATGTAAACTTTATTTACATTACACATTCGTTATTTTTCATCATAGGGTGCTTTGGGAGTATTAAATCGCTCATTTCTCTTTCTATTTATTCTTGTCATAGTATATGGAATCTCTACTGGTTGTAAGGACCGAAATATACTTGACATTCTGAACTTTTCCGAGCACACATCATGGCTGCCACGCATTCCCAGCACTCTTTTGACATGTCCTCTGAGCTGTTCTTCAATAATTAACGCGATGTGTGTGCGAGGTGCAGTACCAGCATAAATCAGGGTGGCAGTGCGTTCAAATTTTGGTACGTGACATCTTCTCTCAACTCACAACACAGCAATACCGGACATTGTTTCCTCAACGTGATGATTTCTCGCACTGCCACCTGGTGGAATCCTCAAAGTCAGTACACTGCTTGCATAGCAGCAGCATCCGCAAGCGTATGTGTCATGTAGTGGCCCTAACATGTTAACAACTTCAAAACTCACAGTGAGCTCACTATGCACATGACCTTGTACTGAGAGAGAAGCTTCTGAGAGTCCAACGATTATAAACTATTTATTCTTGCCTTAAACAAAAGAAGGGGAAAAACTTGGCTGCATTTGCACACAGAATGCACTTAACAGCTTGAAGTAATAATTTAAAATCACCACACAGATTAACAAGAGGTCAATTTGCATGGCTCTCTGGGCATGGAAGCTTTTAACAAAACAAGAAATATGTATTGCACTAAACTTTATGATTGTACAAGAGCAACTTTCTTTTGGCCTTAAAATAGTTACCATGGTAACAATGGGGATATTCCATTTAGTAGCCCGAAATGAACAACAGGATGAGGTCAGATTTAAAGATATATGCTTGTATGTGTGTGTTTCTCTCTCTCTCTCTCTCTCTCTGTCTGTGTTTATGAATTCAGTATTTTGTACCTTTACATTTATTTATACTTACTTTTACCCAACTGGGGCAGAATCCAATCCCAGCCCACAGTTGAGATTAACATTAGGAGCTTTGCTCAAAGCCCAACTGCTGCTCTTGGCCTAATCTCATACAAAATTCATATGAATTTTAACATGTATGGGGAAATACGGCTGGATTTCATTTCAGGTACAAACACCACTCTTAACCCTAACCTCAACCTTCATATCTTATTATGAATGGAGTTGAGTAAATTATTACCCATTTATTATTCATAATTATATAATAAAGCATCACTTTTTAGCAATAATATTTATGTGCTAAGGTACCACTGCCCATACATCTAGAATTTCCTAATAAAAAGTGGTAATCATTTAAAAGAATTCCATCTTTCAAACTGTATAGCCAAGCACATTTGCCTGGGACCAGCACTGATGTACAAAATCCTCATAAACCACCTAAATGCAGTTGCCCAGTCCAGGTCCAATTTTAAATCATATGGTAATTAGAAAAAATCAACAATATTTATTACAATTTTGATTATATATCAAATGATTTATTTAGGTTTCATGGAGAAGCAGGTAATGTATGACTCTTGGTTTTAAAATACATCTTGGGTGATCGGATCACAAGTGGGCAGCTGAGACATATCGCCATTTACACCTGGGTCTATAATGTGTCTCCAAGGTGTCCAGCTGACCACTTGTGTACAGATTTCATTACTACCTATGTCAATTCTGCTAGAAGGTCAAAGGGCCCTGTTAAAACCATTAAACCTGCAACAAACCTTCATTATTTTCTTGCATTCCAACCACGTACATCAGTGCTTCTCCATTTTTTCTGAGCGTTGGTGCACTGTCACCAAAACAACCACTGCATCCTGTTTTATTGACATATTTTCCTGTTACACCCTTTCTGAGGACACATTAGCATCTACACTACAAATGATATGCGGTCAAATGTGTCCCAGACCACCTCGGCAAGTGGTTTGAGTTAATGCGTCTTGGTGGTATTAAATTTGTCCACTTGTGTTCCGATTGCCCAAGACGCATTTTAATACCAAGTGTAAACAGGGTCATTGTGTAACATTTATGTGACTTTATGTAACTTTACTTATCACAACAAAATGAGAAGATGAGCTACTGACTGCAAATCCATTATAATGACAGCAATTTATGTGTGAAATCTAATCTAATCTAAAATGTTTACTCTCAATTCGAATCTAATCTAAAATGTTGAATCTAAAATCTAATCTAATATAAAATGTTGAATCTAAATTAGAATCTAATATAAAATGGTTATTCTAAAATCGAATCTAATCTAAAATGTTTAATCTAAAATCGAATCTAATCTAAAATGTTTAATCTAAATTCTAATCTAATCTAAAATGTTTAAAAAATCTCATTCATTATAATACCTTGAAATGTTTTGCATAAGCTCAGTCCTCTTTTTTTTGTTTTTGGTTGTAAGTAATTTTTGGTTAAATGATTCACGATGATTGGAAGCCCACAAGGGCAAAAAAAGGTGGATGATGAAGATGTAACATTTAACCTTTAGTGATATATATTTGAGTATGAAAATTGTGAAAATTATTTATATTATGAAAATATTCATACATAGTTTCAGGCCCTGGTCTGATCCTGTGCTCGAGTTACTGTGCAGAGTTTTGCATGTTGCATCTCCATGTCCACATGGGTTTCCTCCAGGATCTCTGGTTTCCGCCCACCTACCAAAAAGCGTGCCAGTATGTGGACAGGCTATGCTAAATTGCCCATAGTGAATGTGTTTGCATGGTTTCTTCTGATGGGTTTATGTTCCATCCAGGATGTATTCCTGCCTCATGGCCAGTTGTTCCTCTGATCCACGCTGAGCCTAATCAGCATAAAGAATATACTGAAAATGAATAAATGAATAAAAACAGTTGTTAAAGAAGGTTACAATTGTTCTCTTTAGACATAGTTAGGAGCATAGTCCTTAATCCAAGACCATAATAATGACCAACAAAAATTCTATGTGGAGTGTATATAGGGAATTATCACAGTAAAGGTGAATTCTATAATGAATATCTTTAGCCACAACTTGTGCCTTTCTGTCTTGTCAGATAGCTCTGAAAAGCTGTGTTTTATAGAGCTAAAAATAGCTCAGGACACTTCCTCCAGCCAAACACTTACGAGAAGAGTTTTACATGCTTTAAAGGGCCAGCCTGCACAAGGAGACATGTTAAAGTAGATTTTTATCCTGCGGCTGGCTGACTGGCTGAGTGCTTCTTTCTTTCACAGTGTAGCACAGATCTCTGGGCTCTCCTGAGCATCAGAGACAGAGAAGGACAGGAAGAGAAAGAGGCAGAGAGAAGAATGAAAGCCTGGTCCAGCGAGGCTATCCTATCTGTCTGCCCTCCTGAATCACAGGAGAGTCTCTCTGCTCCAAATACAGCCTTTCCAGATGCAGCTTTTCACAATGCATGGATTTCTATGGAGATAAATGGAAAGCTCCACAGGCTAGCTCTTACTCTGTAGCATTACTTCCTCTGTTATTGATTAAAGTGATGCAGACCTAGTGCACTGCTAATGTTATCTAATGTGGTTTTGGCTCAATGAGAATAAAAGAAGTGTTTTTTATAGATTAGATGGTGTCAGGATCAAACACTCAAACGTCGTCTGTAAACAGACAGCAAATCCTCTCTGTCATTCATTTAATCAGTTTATCGTCAAATTAGAAATCTGAATACTTGGCTTATAAACACTGTGAGGCTCTGGACATTACAACATATAATATCTCACTTCTGGAATGGGTAAATGTTTGTGAATAATGGGAAATGTTTAAGGGAAAATTGTAACTGTATTAATCCTGAAATGTAGCCAATCACTCAGGGTTTGAAATTGAGCTATGAGGCTAATGTAGCTAACATGTAAGGAAAGTTTATCATTGCAATACTCAACTCATTACGTTACTCAATTCTAAACATACAAGTCTAAACATACAAATTTCTGACATTGATATACAGTATATAAAAAAATATATATAAAAGGACATCACAGAGCTAAAAACAGTAACAGCCTGATTTCTGCCTGAAACAAAAGAAGCATCAAACTCACGTAGGAGGTGTGATGTTCATTAGAAGTTGTTTTTATGATGTTATGTTTCCAGTTGCACGCAGTGCATTGATTCGGTCAGTCCCTGCTCTCGCACTCGTGCGCTGTTATTGGCTTTTCGTCGCAGAGAAGACGGTTGGCCAAATTCCTAAATCAATCCGGAGTTCACAAATGGCTATGAAAATGATGCATTCAAGTTAACGCTGATAAGTAAGTAACATAAGTATCCATGTTCTTAACACAATGCTGTCAATCTCAGAGATCCAACTATTCAAATAAATTATAAGCAAGCATGTTAGGAGCCTATACGGACAGCTATACGTTAATGTTAGAATACAGCTGCTAGTCAATATCTACTTGCTCATGCAAGTGGATTATTTATTTATCACAAAGTACTTGCCAGTTAAAATATTTGCAATGGAGATCCTTATAATTTAAGAAAGTGCATGCGCGCACAAACCCCCCTTCCGACTAACACCACAAATAGAATCTAATTCTATGGGAAACACTGGTATATATATTTATTATGATGTAATAATAGACTATTTCTGTAGAAATTATAATTTTGATACTAAACTATTGCTTAATCCTTAATTTACCTGTAAGCAACATTAACAGTAAACTTTGGGCCCCAAATTTGGGTAAGTGGAAAAGTTTTGTAATCTTTGGCCAAGCTGTTGCTTTTAAAAAGTAAGTAATTCTATTTCTGAAATGCTTAATAAACTCTTCACACAGTACGTTCAAGCATTAAGTGAGTGTCCTGAAACAGAACCCAGAGTGTTTTGCTGTAGCCAATCTGATTATATTCCTGAGTTCCGTCTTCAGCAGTGAAATTCCCAGCACTCCACTTCCCCTGAGTACTAACACCTGTTCCTTATCAGGACATATGAAATAAATTGTGTTTGTCTTGCTAAACAAAACCCAAAAAAACCTAAACAAACAACAACAAAAAAATATAATTTCTTGCTTACTTTTTTTAATCAAATGGAAAATAAATGCATTTCTGTCGAGTGCCTAGACATTTACTGAAGCTTGTATGCATTCTCAAACAAGTATAGCTTACTAGAGAAAGATTGCACTTCATCACATAATGGATTTGGATTTTTCTTTGCGTCTTGTTAATGAGATTCTTCATAATGCACAAACGGCCGTAAAGCTTCTGCTTTCATATTTTCAGATTCCTTTCATGCTGGAAAGCCTTGTCCTAGTGTAATTCAAATGTAAAATAATTGGTTTGTAACTTCCCAAGGACAATCTCCATCAATAAACAGTTGATAACTTCAACAAAATAGACTTCATGTTAAAACTGTAGGGAGTTTCCTGGCTATAAAATAGCACTTTTGACTATATAACGCAATTACAGAAGCAAGCTATTTATGATCACACTCTTCCGTGTTACCTAAATGATGAAGGGTTCCCTTTTGAGTCTGGTTAAAGACTCACGTGTTTAAAATTTATAAACAGAATGCATATATTTCTGTAAAGCTGCTTTGTGACTATGTTCAAGTAATTGAATTCAAGGACCTTGTGTGTGCATTTTTGTTTAAACTAGCAAAGCATGCATGTTTCCACTGCTCAAAGAACAGTCCTTCAGGCAAACGCAGGAAACATCTGATGCCGCAGCTGTGATAGTACAATAAAAGATACACACAATGTTCTTTTGACCAGAGAATCAGCATGTGCCAAAGAGTTTCATAATCGTTCTCAAATTCAATTTCTATGCCTAATACCATTTATATGAGTGAACCTGATATTGAAATGCAAGCCAACTGATACAAGGAATAAAACACTTGGGGGTGTGCTGTTATAGGAAAATAATCAAAGATAGGGTGGTATGATGTCACACTGAAGTGGATTATTCCTCGCATACAAGAGTGATTAGCCAATGATTACAATTGTTCTTATTTTTCAATAAAATTTTCAATAAAAGACATACGCTTTTAACCGTTTTTATTACATGAATTCTTATGGACAAGCTTCCAAATATCTGTGAACATTTCACATTTTTGGTAAAGGTTTTTATTAGTTAATTTTTAGCCTTAGATTCTGTAACACACCTGCCATGTTCCTGTGATATGTCCCTCTTCATTTTAGACATAGACATAAAGTACCAGTTAAAAGTTTGGACACTGATTCATTCATAGGTTTTTCTACATTGTAGAACAATACAGAAGAGATCAGTACTATTAAATAACATATGAAACATATATGGAATTATGTGGAAAACATGACATTCATCTATCATCTACCTCTAAAATTCTGCACATTTTGCACCTTAAAATCTTTTTGCACATCTACCTGTGCCATTTTGCACACTACATTTGGATTAGCGCTGTACTGTCTTGTCTTGTCTCGTGATGTCTGCACTGTCTCGTGGAATTTTTTTTTTCTTTTTGTCTGTCTCGTTATGTCTGCACTGTTTGCACTTTATGTTGTCTTCTGTTGCACACGTGCACCTTTTGTACTTCTGTTGTCTTATATGTAGCACCATGGTCGTAGAGAAACGTTGTCTCGTTTCACTGTACACTGTACCATATGTATATGTTGAAATGACAATAAAAGCCACTTGATTTGACTTGACTCGACATAAACACCTGGAACGCTTTTCAGTTAACAGGTGTGTCTTGTCTAAAGTTCAATAGTGGAATTTCTTGCCCTCTTAATGTGTTTGAGATCATCAGTAAATAGCCCTGTTCAACAACTGTATAATCCATATTATGCCAAAAACTGTTCAACTGAGTAAAGAGAAATTACAGTTCATCATTACTTTAAGACTTGATGTGTCTTTTAAGTGATAAAAATAAAGAAAAAAACATGACATTAGAAAATGTGTCCTAGCTTTTGATTGGTTCTGTATGAGATTTCCTTGGCTAAAACAACAACAACAACAACATCAGACGCCACTTATTGTTTTCTGAGTAACATTAGCACTTAGTCTAGGTACATCAGAGATGGTAAGAGTTCAGACTGCGAGTAGAAATGAACACTTTCATGATAAAATTTTCAAGGTGCTCTAATAACTGGCCTGCTGGATAAAAAAACAAAAACAAAATAACACTGCACAGAAGCTGTACTTCTCTTGTAACCTTTCCTGCAACACCTCATGCTAGACATTACTAACCATCATTATTCAATCACTCTTGCTTGTAGACACCATGCCATTTTAGCAAAAGTCTGTGTCTCCCTGCCAGTACAACACATCTCCCTCTGACCGAGTGCATGTGTCTTTACTGCTTCCACAGCTCTCTTATCTACTGCTGAGGGAACGACCGACTGCCACACAGCAGAGATTGGTGTATCAGAAGGAAGATCTGAATGGGACTGTCCCAAATGCTGGGATTTATAGCTCTTTACTCTGTCTGGCAGCCTGAGCATGGGCTTTAAATAGCTCTTAAAGTCTAGAGACGTGCTGTCTGGCTTCAGAATTAACCGACCGATTCATTTCTTAACCTTACTGTTTATCATTTAAGTTTTAATCTTAATGCTGATGTTGTAAATAAATTAGGCAGCATATTTATTAGACCAAGTGACTGCGTATTCACTGCCGTACTCACCTGCAAAATAAACAGTCTTGATTAAAGCTTTTAAAACAAAGAATTAATCAAAGCTTTAATCAGACTTCATTTTGTGCTGCATGCTGATCTCATACATTTTAAAAACGGCTCTCCTGGGAAGACCTGGACCGTCAGCAGATGTAGTACATAAATTATCCTCCGTGATGTGTCAGTCAAGCTGAGCTTCCAGACATGACAAAGACATGAAGTAGAAGAACATGACTGTAAATAACATAACTGATAAATCGTTCCGCTATATTTCTCTAAATATCAATGGAATGCGTGTTCTTTATATAAGGGAAGCAGATGGAGAATCACAGAGACTCCCTGATTGAGCTAATCTGCATCTCACCAAGTATAAACTGTTAACACACTGATGCTAGTTCTTGTTTTGTGTTCACTCAATCAAGCATGACATATCAGTGACGTGTAAGTTACACAACCGCTTATTATTCATATAATAATTGATCAGAACAACCAGCGATACAAGCAAGCAATCAGCAAGACCAATCAAGTTGCAATAGCAAGACATGCTTTAGCATCAAGGTTTTACTAATTAAAAGCAATCATCTTCCTCATGTTTGTGGAAAGCTCATTAATATTATTATTATTATTATTATTATTATTATTTTGCATGGTGATGGAAGACAAACAGATTTTGTATGCAATCTTGTGTCAAAGGAAAGCACAGAGTATATGAATACAAAAAAAGGAAAAAAAAAAAATCAAAGATGACATTTGTGTTTGCATTTATTTGACATAATTATTAATAATAAGTAAAAATAATTATCAATACTTTTAGCATAAGTATTTGCACAAAACAGTTTGCTATTATTTAAAAAGGAAAAAAATAATTCTCCAGTTTGAACAATATAAAGAATTGTGCAAAATAATTTTTATATTATATGTACATATTTTTTTTATTTTTTACATTATTTTTTTTTTTGTGCAGAGGGTAGCTTTGCCCGCCTCACACCTCCAGGGTCGCCAGCCTGATCCTGAGCTCAGGTTGGAATTCTGCATGTTCTTGCCATGACTGTGTGGGTGTCCACAGATTTTTTGGCTTCCTCCCACCGTGACCCTGACAAGCACAAAGCGTGAGTGAGTGAATTTTTTCCCATACTCTTTACCAGAGCAAATAATTTCAGTGTTGACTGTAGTTGGTGTCATGCATGCTAAATGCTTTCCTTTCAGCTCTCACTAAAGCATGTCCATAATCATTACTATGCAAGCGATCTGTTGTGCAGGGGCATGTTTCATGCCGTCTCATATGCGTGGCTCTGCTTGGGCTTTAGTGAGGAGCCGGAGAGCAGAGGAACAGCTGATGGATCCATCAGGGGGGCAAAATCCAGATGGCAGATAAGAATAAAGATCTCTGCTCTCCTCCAGCTTTTAATGATCTACCACACACTTGATATCACAAAGAAAAAATAATACATTTAAAGCTTTTAAAATCCAGATCTGCACAAAAAGCTTAAGCTGCAGAATCAGGATTAAAACACACAGTGGACCTGAAGAGTTCTGTCACAAATAAGTAGTATTTATGTGAAGAAAATTGCAAACTGCACCCACAATCCAAACGTGCTCCAATTCGCCAATTCTGTTAATACAACAGGCAATAGAAGTGCTAAAGACGTAGGATCACTCCAGTATCGAATTCTCTCTTATGTCTCAATAATAATAATAATAATAATAATAATAATAATAATAATAATTTGCACAACTCCTAACAGTTTAAGACATCTGAAATACTTTTAAGGCAAAAGCTGTACACTGCTATCCTACTTATAATTGTACATTTTCTGATGTCTGAGAATTTTTTGCCACTTAAGACCAAATTTTTACTCTGTGCAGCTTCATAAATTACAAAAATCTAAATCACACACACATAGTTAATCAAACAGCCACAGTTCCATTTCTCCACCCTTTTACATTAAATTACATACACAGATGACCTCACACAAAGATACTGATACACACTTTGCATGTTTTATTACATAAACTGTGCATAAACTTCACATTTAGACTACTGGACCAGATTTGTAAATTTTTTTCTGCACAGAATACAGCCTAATTACACTACAATACATAAATGTAACACATTAGAATAGGAGAAATATTTCTGATAAAGCTGATACTGAAATGAAACACAAGAGGGATTCATTATTAGATCTCCTGAGATATGAAAGAAAAACCTTTATGCAAAGAAATCTGCTGTGACCTTGAAGATATTTCACTGATGATCCAAGAATTCAGTCAGACCTGAGAATGGAAAACAACACCCTCAAAAGTTTTTTTCCCCTGAATGCTACACATAAACATTTAAAATCACACATGCTATTTGATGTGAGCTAGCTAGTTCATCACTGGTATGAAGAGTGGAGTTAGTAACTGCGATAGCTAGCTAGCTAAGCACACATCACTGGGGTGATGCTTGCTACTGCATGTGAGGTGACCTAGCATGTCAAAATAATCCACCACTCCTCAGTGTGTCCTCCTGCTATTATCTTTAACAGGACCTAGAATGGACCTAGAACACTTGCCACGGTAGCATCTGAGCTGCCTGATCTGGTCTGCAGTGCGTCGAACTGGGAGAGTGACAGAGGAAGGATCACGCTGCATTTAACACCTGCAGTTAGACCACTCAGGATAATGGACTGGGTAGATGACGAACTCTGTCTTTATTTCTCTTCCTCTCTCTCATGCACACACACACACACACACACACACACACGTGCTCATACAGATGCACACACTGCTGTGTGCAGGACCCTGGAATCAGTGCTAATTACCACACATTAGCAGGACTTCACACAGCTGTTAGGAAGGCTGTTAGGACACACACTCACACACGCATACACAGACTAATACACACTGCACTGATGGTAATGGAATGTATTGTCTGTAAGCCTAAAATGCTACATCACTATCAGTTATGCACCAGCTATCTGGTCAGTGCTGAGCACAATTTAAAACACAAAACAAAACAAAATAATGTAGCATCGTACAATGTAAGTTGCTGTCAAAAATGGGGATATTTCATTAAACTCTAGAGAATTGCAGGATATTGCTATATTTAATTGAATTGTTAAATGCAGGATTTAACCACCTGAGTGCCCATCCCTTACCCCTCCCTTTCCAAGCGTGTATTAGAACCTACGGTGCCCGTCAGGTGCCAGTAGAGTACTACCAAGCACTCACACTACCAAGCACTCACACTCCCTTTCATTTTCTGTGCTAAATAATAAGTATCATCCTTCATTTTTCAACATTTGGGTTCTGAAACTTGTTAGACAGCTCCAGCAAACACTGATTCCTCTTATTTCTCTTTCCTTGTCTTCCTTTCCTCTTCTTTGTCATCCTTCCGGTGCTTCCCTCCGGATTCGAGCTTGTTAAGACACAAAACGCAGAAGGCGTTCTCTGGAGGATTGTCCATTTTGTGCTTCTGCACTGGTGCAACATTGCGGTTCGCCTGACCCGCTTCCTATGTAGATATAAAGGGCTCATTGTAAGCTTACAAAAACACCATGATTTGTAGTTACAGTTAATTATACACTAATGAACCCTAACCCTAACCCATACGTATGAATTCCATAATGGAATATGTTTTTGCAAATAGATACTCTCACAGTCTTACATATTGGACTCTTAAACTAAAAATCAAATTTACAAAAAAATCAAAAATCAGTCAAGTTTGGTGTCTGAAGTGAACTATGTTAGTTTGGCATTAAAGTTACAAAGTGGATGCAGCTAACCACTGGGGTTTAACTGAATACAAATAATTTTTTGTTTTTGGTATGAGCAGATAATGAGTATCTAAATAGATACAAATCCACATAAAAATAGGATTGTGCCAGTGGTTTGTGACAGTAAATTGACGTAAACACTGCTTTAATGAGCACTAAAATAAAACTCCACTTTAGCAATTTTTCTATACACACTAGCCTGAAATTCACAAAATTTACTGGGTCTCCAAAAAGAATGATTTAATTAATTAATTAAATATTACCTTGTACTTTCATTGCACATGTTTTTCATCATTATTAAATGAAAATCCATCTGGAAAGTCATACAGACATTATAATAAAGTGTGCCTAAAGGACCCCATTTGGACTAGAAGTAGCGAAATTCTCACAGTGTGTTCAGGAAATGTTTCTCTTCTTTCTGGAATGTAACAACGCCAAAAATTAAAGTAAGTGTGATAAAACATTATTAGGTGGATACTGTTATGTGTAAGTATCAACTGATTTGGGAAAGACTTTGTTGTTTATAAGCATTGTTCCTTGTGATCTTACTCACATTCGATTAGAAAGATTTCAGAAACCTTGACAGGGGGTCTGGTTGAGACCAGCTATAAACTTCAGTAAAGCAGAGGAGTGGATTGAGTACAGATCCAGCAAGCAGAAGTAGAAGAGGGTTCTGATTGCTGATGGTAATAGTAGTGTAAAATATTGCTATCTGACCCGAGTACGCTGTTATCTTATCAAATTTGTGTTCCTCATCTTGTCATTTAGTTAACATCAGTCAGGGACTTTGCTACTACCGTGTGTGTTTAAATCAAATCTTTAAAATGTAAAGTGCACATGTGATCAGATTCTTTTGAGGTTTGATTTCATTTTTCATTAAATTAAAATTACTCCATAAAGTCAAATTTTGCATTGGCTGCGAGTGTATGTTCTTTATATGCATCTACTTATAAAGCAGTTTGCTCACCCAGAGAGCTAATTATGCTGTCTAGTCTTTCCTGATGCCGCCCACTCAGTGTATTTATTCTATTGTGCTGAACTGATTTGTGCACTTTTCCTTAGCCATGTGTAGAGAAACCCTGCAATGTCTGGTATCATGCGGTGTGATCATGGAAAACCAATGTTTCCTGAATATCTGTATGAATGGAATAGCAATTAAATTAATTTGACAACATTATTTATCCTTATTAGCTGTCAGTAGCACTACGATGTTTATTGCACAGCATTGTAATGGTGATAAATGCACACTTATTTATTACATAGTGTGTGCAAGAAATTTGTCATTGCCTGTAGAGATAATGTGATCTCTATTGATCTCCACACTGGACCTCTATCTCCCTTTAGGTCTACTTGATTGCACAACACTTCTCCAAGGCTTGTTTTGAACATACAGAGGAGTGACAGAGAAGGGTAATGTCATGTTGTTCACTTTGTAGACAGCTCAGACACTCCTGATTCATTTACTACAAGCCTCCTGGGGAAGTGGAAGGGTATAAATGTGAAATAAGGTTGGTAGTTAAAACCTGGACAATTTGTCAGGAAGAAACACTAGACAAAAGAAAGTACACAAGGACTGTTAAAAGCATTAAATCTACCTAAAAAACAGGTAGTATTGGAGTAGATAGCTACAAGTGGCAATGCTAATAACTACTTAGCTACTAGCTACTTACATACATATTTTAGTGCATTTTCAAAACTATTTTCAAAATTTAACTTTTCCAGTAGTGTAGCACGACAACATGCTACAGCACTGTATCATTTTTCACATAACCAGTTCTTCTTAATGTGTTTGAGATCATCAGCTGTGTTGTGTCGAGGTAGTGTTGGTATACAGAAAAACTATTATACTATATTATACTACTATTATACTATATACTTAATATTATACTATTAAACTATAGACTATTCAACAACTGTAATAGTCCATATTATGTCAAGAACTGCCCAACTAAGTTAAAAAAAAAAACGCTCAACTAAGCAAAGAGAAACATATATTATTACTTTAAGAAATAAAGTGTCTTTTAAGTAATTAAAATAAAGAGAAACCTATGAATGAGCAGGTGTGTGTCCAAACTTTTGACAGGAAGTGTATGTACAGGGTGGCACAGGTGATAAGCACGGTCACTCACAGCAAGAAACTTCTGCAATAAAATTAAAATGTCAATAATTTCCCTCAGTTTCACAAAGTACCTTCAGTGTTGTTTGCTACTTTTTCTTGGCTTGTAGTGTACCTGGCCACTTTATCAAAAGGGTAGCTTTGCTATAGCTTAGCTGTATTTTAATCATGAATAGCTTGTAGCTTGTCAAGTTACAACTACAAAGGAACTTCTCCAACCTTGTTGACAGGAAAATTACACACTAGGACAGTATACTGCCTGTCCAAAAAAAAGTCACACACTAATATTTTGTTGAACCGCCTTTAGCTTTGATTACGGCACGCATTCGCTGTCGCATCATTTCGATGAGCTTCTGCAATGTCACAACATTTATTTCAGTCCAGAGGTTTTAGCCAAGATCTTGTAGAGATGATGGGACAGTCAGACCGCTGCGCAAATTCTTCTCCAGCACATACCAAAGATTCTCAATGGGGTTAAGGTCTGGACTCTGTGGTGGCCAATCCATGTGTGATAATTATGTCTCATGCTCCCTGAACTGCTCTTTCACAATTTGAGCCCGACAAATCCTGGCATTGTCATCTTGGAATATGCCCGTGCCATCAGGGAAGAAGAAATTCACTGATGGAATAACCTGGTCA
>JAQMYM010000003.1:6301442-6314068 GCA_030014255.1 Parauchenoglanis ngamensis | reverse complement strand
TGCTTCATAGTTTGAGGTATTCAGTATTGTTTTACAATGTAGAAAACAAACAAAAAAGAAAAACCTATGAAAGAGAAAGTGTGTCCAAACTTTTGACTGGTAGTGTAGTGTCACTGAATATAAAAACAACAGTTCTGACAGTGTGCCAGTGTTTAATACCATTGTATGCATTTTTAAAACCTCAAATAATGCCACACTCAGCAAAACACCTTCCACGGGTTACTGAACAGGAGGCATGAAGAAGTATTGGTATCCTGAAAAGTAAGATAAATGATGAAACATCCTTGTGTTAATCTTGCCCTTTTTTTTTAACATCACAGGCCCATTTATTTGGCCGCTATGTTGGTCAGTGCATTTGCAAGTTTACACGGTGATTATCCTTATTAAGCAATTATTAAAATGGACTATCCTCATTTGTTGTTTAGATAGAACATCTGTCCTGAGATGGCTTACTCTATTCTAATAGTAGCAGAGAGGGTTTCATTTAAGAGATTATTTGGCAAATGTATCATTTCAATGTTGTTTGTAACTCAGCACTTATTGAGAAATGATTGTTAACGATCAGACATGATGAAAATGTTACAACTAGTTATGTTCAGGGTGAAAGACAGGTGTAGTTGATGTAGCTTTTATTTAACCCTTCATTTGTACAACCTGAGCTCATGACAAAGTTGTATAACCAAGGATGTGTTTGGATTTCATTCAGTTTCCTATAATTAAGTTGTATAAACTTCAACAAGGCAAGAACCACATTCCTAAGCTTAACTTTAACCTAGTTTTCCATCAGTGGCGATTGCTCTAAGACTACAGGGTGAAGCCTGGCCTACCCTAACATTTCATTAAAATGCAGCAATGAAATGTTCACCAAAGTGTATATATTATTCATCAGTCATGGTGTAATTCAATAGTTTAGCAATTCAAATGATCAAATATTTCACTGGAATATAGTGCTGTTCATTCATTAAAATCAAATTGTTTTCGGGTGAACAGCGAGCATGTGGGAAAATCTCTTTTGAAGCCCCAGACACAGAGCTAACAGAAACTAACTGAAGCCTGTGCATCTATGAGGTGTTTGTGTACTCACTGTTTTAATGGGCTAAAGATGAACTGGACAACAAACAGGCTTTTAATGCATCATTTTAAGCTCCGGCTGGATGCACAGCTTCACTGGGAGTGTGGGTGGGTGCTTTTTCCAAAGAGAGAAAAATAACCAAACAAAAAACCCATCTCAACATTTATTGGACAATGTGCTTTTCATTTGTCCCGCCTGGACACATGGCTTCTGCTTATGATGACTGTTAGTTCTCTCAAAGGGGCGGAAACTTGTAACCAATTTGCCAATCAATAAATCAGGAACAGACATGGCTTAGCTCAAACGTAAACATATCAGATTTAGAGCCTGCAGCGGTGGTATAATGTGTAAATGCTGAAAATAAAATTGTATGTATGAAGTTCTGTTTGATTATTTGCATTCATTTCAGAAATTTGTTTTTTAAACAGCAAGTCTAACTGGCTAGCTGTCACCACCTTTTTCAGCTAGCAGGTTAGTTGCTTTTTGGCATGAAATGGCAGATAATGCTAATGTTGATCTGATTTTAGTATAGAGATTTTATGCTCATACTTATGAGGAGAATAAGAGAGTTGAATAACACTCAAGATTTTAATTCATAAAAAAGGTGGTCTTGAGGTCTGAATTCCATCCATCCATCGTCTATACCGCTTTTCCTTTAGGGTTGCTGGGAAGCTGGAGCCAATCCCAGCTTACTTTGGGTGAGAGGCAGGGTACACCCTAGACAGGTCACCAATTCATTGCAAGGCTAACACAGAAAAACAGACAGCCATTCACACTCACATTTACGGTCTGAATACCAATGTGTGCAATTTCAGTATTAAATCCTCATTATGTGCACTTAAATTATTCGACATCCACCAGAGAAGTGAAACACTGAAGATACACTGCCATGACTCCATAATCCTTTATTGGCATGTGCCTATATGGATCTTTGAAAGAAATGTAAAGTTAAATATATGGAAAAAGGTTTCTGCACTGACTCTGTTTTCAAAATGCCTTGCTCTTTTAAAGCTGCTGTGTATTGATCAGCTAGCCCACAAGGAGAAAAGAGCAAAACTATCAGAGATTAAAAAAAAGTTCAATTAAAAAAAGTTATATTTCCTTTAAATAAATTGAGGCATTACTGTTAAAAAAGTGCCACCCTGGAAAATTATTACCAGGAAGTTCCCATCCATGCTTTACACTAAAACTATACTAGTCTCTAAAGTTCAAGCGTTAATTTTCATTGATAATGTGAAAATTATAAGTTATAAGCATTAACACCTTCTTAAAATGGCTACAGATAATGAACAGAAGTATCTGGCTTTTTGTTGTTTTTCCATCACAGAGCCAGGAGAAATGTTTAGCAAAAGGCAAAGCTCAGCATCATATACAAAAATTTTACGCATGACTGTCTCAGTCTGCAAGAGTAAAGAGTAAAGGGCAACCGATTTAAAGTGCAAAAGCAGAAATGTAATGCATTATGAATTACACTTTTTTCTTATTATGATTACAATTACTGACTAAAATCATTTTAAGAGATAAATTACTTTAAAACTGTAGTATCAGTAAAAAAGAATTCTCATCTTTTAAATTAAAAGTATAAATTTTTCAAGCTCAATTTGTTGAAGTGACAGAGTAGGTTATAATTCAAAGATGGTGATTAGTAATAAATCATTAAAGAACAGATTGATGAAAAATTAACATTTCATATTGAATTTAAATTAACATATTTTTCCAAAGTCACAAATGGAGTCAATCATTCAAAATATTTTTTTTTTTTTAGATTTGTACTACAGTTACATTAGGAGGCCAATTTGAACATGTCTTTTTTTGTTTGTTTGTTTTTTACTGCAATTTGGTGTCATTCTGTGCAAACCAACAATGAGGTTTTTTTTTTTTAAACTGGCAACACAAATAGCCAGCAGGAAGTACTATCACTAGTGTGTCAATAACTTAACAGTTTCCATTAACCTGCTTAATTTGCAATTTGAAATTGTGATCTAAAAAAGATGACTGGATACACATGAATTCTGAAACAATTGTCAAGTATCACAAAAATGTTTTTATTCTCACATGAGGTGTTTTTTTTTCAAACGATTCGATAAAGCATTTTTTTGGAATTTTTTGCATTTAAGTCATATGACAGGGCATTAAGAGCAAATGGAAAAGCTACCTTTTTGAAAAGGTAAGAGGTATCGCGGCAGAAGGAAACCCAGCTTTAATTGCATAACATCACTCAAACACAGTCTATTTGCAATTATGTTCTGACAAAATTTTTAAAATATCACTTCTAATTTATTTAAAATAAATCTAAAATAAAATATATTTGCTTCATGGACCACTCCTGCTGTGCATTAATTTCATGATTTACTCAGTCCTTCATTATTTACTTATTTTTAAATTGTAACTAGTGTATAAATACTTCTAGTTGGGTGACAATCTTTATGTGTTAAATGCATTTGAAACCATATTCTTTGTGCCTTCTTACATCTTGCGTTATCTGTCTGGTTTCATTTTAATTATGTATTTTACCATGAATGCTCTGATACCTTCTGTTTGACCTGTACCTTCTGTGTGCATGTGGATTTTTGGATTAGCCCCAAAAAGTTTCACACCTATATACCAGGTTCAACTAAACCTTTATGTTGTTACAGCCATCAATCAGTTTTAACAGTGAGCAATGATTAATAATGTAGTATATACTATACATATTCATATAACACCCTTGGAACCATTTAGATTATATTACAGAGAAAGCTATCATTAAATAACCACATTTTTTTTCATAACCAGACTCCATCTCCACAGTATTCTTTCCAAATACCCAGTGTGTGTTTTCTGCTCTGTTAAATCCATGACTGCTTCCCTCGCCCTTCTTCTGCTCCTCATCATCTGCGATCCCTTACTTCATTTCCTCTGAACACATCCTCCTAATCCTCATCTCCCTCTATCAGACGCTTCAGCTGAGTTGCTCTCGCTCCAGCACCTCGCTCACATATACAAACTGACCAGCCTGTAGTTACCACGGCGACAGGCTCTCACTGCCTCACAGTGGCCCAGTTCTCTAAGGACAGTATTCAGAGTCGGCAGCCTAAGTTCAAAAGTTACATCAATATTTACACAGGGATATTTCTCGGCATTCAAAGATAGCTTATGCAGACGCTTAACTTGGATTTCTGGATGGAGCTTTTTTCAGTTGTGTCTAGACTACTGCCTTTGAAGACGAGCACTTTCCCTTAAGCCTGAAAAAACAGAAAGAAAGAAACCAGGGATAGGATTTGTGTACTGACAGAGCAGATTCACATTATTCATGAAACCACTATAAATTTCTCAATATAACTATAGGGGTTGCACCAACATTCACTACCTGCCAGTTTATAAAACAGCACACGATACAGCATCCTATTTTTAACTCACATTGAGCTAGAAACAGCCTTCTCCTGAGTGGTACAATTGAAAACTGCTTGCCTTATAATCAAGAGATTATGAGTTTGAATAAAAAAGTGGCACAAAGCATGAAGAAAGTGAAGGCAGGAATGAAAAGTTATTGAGCTGGACACAAAAATAATTATTCTTTAAATTTACTGAAACAGTATTGGACATAACAGTGCGATACACATGATGTATGCACATGATGTAATAATTTCATGCCTTCGTTATGCTCGTTTGTATTATAATTTATAAATTCACACAATTACTTCATAATTTCATATCTGTGTGTTTAATATTGCCCTTAACAATTATACTGTCAGGTAGTTATTCTGGATATATTACTTCTCTTCACTCAAGCCAATATCAGGCAAAAAATGTACTTGGTAGAAAATCCGAATCACTAATAACTGCCGTCCTGTGTGTGCTATTCTTGTGTAAATTCTGAATAGCACTTAACCACATAGATATGTCTGAAGTTTGAATACTGATTTTGGCAGAATTTCCGTTTATCATCCTCATTATGTGCATTAAACTCAATTGTGAAAACAGCCCAATAAGTCTAATTCACAATAACATGAAAATCACCTGCTAACTGGAAAAAAAACTTCAGAACAACGTAATTTAGCATTGTTATTTTTTTATCTTGTCCACTGAGAAAATTCCATCCCAAACTATTTACTGTTTATAAGACCACTCTTGAGTTTGTAGAAAATTTTAGTCTTGTCCAGATACTCATTTGCCATATGCATTTGACAGAACCTATCTTAATCTATGTTAAAAATGCAGACATAAATTGCTCTACACTACTACTAATTCTCAACACACTTTCTGAACAGCATTCTTGCACTTAGTAGCATTAGTTTAGGTCACCATCTGTCCAAGTCAACTGAGTAAGAGTTCAGAAAGTGTGAAAATAACAGAAAGTAGCCAACTGAGGTCATGTTCAGTGACATTAGATTCATTCATTCATCATCCGTGACCTCTTTTTCCTGGTCAGAGCTGTGATGTGATATTAGATACTGTGGATCTTTCAAAGATTAAAGTGAATCGTCACTATATTGAATTCCAGAAAAATGAAAAATCATAACTCTCATATTATCATTGGAGAAAATGGTCAAAAAAGTGAGTTTAGCTAAGATTTTGAATATGCTATCTACAAACACAGTAATATTTGAATCTCTCTCTCTCTCTCTCTCTCTCTCAAAAAGGGCTAGATAGACTTGAGAAAAAAATAGCCATCTAATGTTTAAAGAAAGATCCTTCAGTAAAGCTAGGAGGCTAAGTAGGTTTGACAATATGTTAGCTGAAAAAAGCTAGCTAACTAATGTTTGATCAAACATTCTCCAATTTGCTTTGACAATATGCTAGAAGAAGCTAGCTAGCTAATGTTTGAAGAAACATCCCCTAGGAAAGCTAGCAGGCTATGTATGCTTGAGAATATGCTAGCTAGAAAAAGCTAGCTAGTTAAGATTACAGAACATGCCAACACAAAACTATCTAGCTAGTGTTGAGGGAAAAAGTACGTATTTTAGCCTGCGTTCACCTCATACAGACCAGGAGCTAAACTATATTTTTTGTGTCTCCTTATTTCGTATGTTTTCTGGCTTTGCAATATTCAGAACATTTACGAACTTGTCTCTGTTTTTATCACACGGTTGCTTTGCCTCCCCCGTGTACAGGATAATTGGAGATAAATTGGCTTGGAGTTAAATTTAGATGCATATGCTGTCTCAGTTCCCAGGAACAGTCTTATCAAATTAGTTATGACAGCTGAATTAAACAAAACATCTTTTCTTTCCATGTTTTTTTTTTCTGCTAGAACAATAACAGATAATTTAGTGCAATGAAATACTTCAAGAATGTACTTTATATCAGAAGTTAAGTGTGTTCATTACAGTTATATTACTTTATAAATGGGTTTTGCATATCCTTAAATCTTATATGATAGCTTTTTATATGCAGGATGCTCACATATACAGAAGACACATATACAGTTGACATTATTTTGATGATAAGTACAGTTATGTGCAAAAGTCTGCACACCCGTTTATTTAAATTGTTTTAATTCATAGCATTAGATTTCACAGATGCGAACTCATTATCACAAGTAAAAATGTTCACTAGTGTATGCTAAGAAATAAATAGACAAAAAGTTCTTACTGAATGTTATATAAGTATTCATATAACATATCTGCCCCCCTTTTTCCTTTATTACTTTCTCCAATATCTTTCATCTACTCAGGGCAGCTTTTGGTTCATCACAATTGTGTCATTGCCGTTTTCAATCCTTAAGTTTGAAAGTAGAATTGATGTAGATGGTAATTTAGATGAACATTAGTTAAAGATCTGATTACATGCCCTAGCTTCATGTTGGAAGCAAGTATCTAAAATTTGGGCAGGAACTTAATGTAGAGATTTTCCTGTAAACAAAACTGTTAAAATTGTTTAAATTAAATTTTTTGCTAAACTATTCATTTAAAATACAAATGGGTCTATTATAAGTAATTATAGTGATATTGTTTATATTTTAAGCTATAGCTATAAACACAGTGTACTTGTATAGACTGTTTCGATGAGAAAAACACTAACAAAGTAACTGTGCGTGTCTGTTCCTAAAATATTTCCAATAGAGTCATTTCTAAATGTGAAGCTTTTGAAACAAAATGACTAGCTTGTACTTTATGAATCTCCTGAGATGAGAACAAAAAAGAAATATGTAAAAATTAACAATACATTTCTGGGTACTTTTAACAAGGATGTAAGAAAATACACGTTTCATTTTTTTCTAAGAATACTTGTACATGAAGTGACTTACCTGATGTGCATTACCTTGTTCATACAGATTGTGTTCACACCAGAGACAACGTATAAAAGTTGCACGCTTACAACTACTTTCTTAGAGGAAAGGTGTGAAATAGTTGCTCCTATAATAAGGATGACATCTGTCTTATGTATTGTACAGTTGGAACAAGTCAAACAATTTACACACAATTGTGCGATTCCAGTGGTCCTTTACAATTATTACATGTCACACTCTATGAGATAATCTCAATAAGAATTCTAGAAACAGACTGTGTGATGACGTTCTTCATGTCAGATTATATGATATATAATATATATTATATAAGGAAAATTACTATGTTCTGCCATACTGGGTGCACAATGACACAGCACAGGTTTGTAGCTCTTCCACTGAAAAGCATGAAATAGTTTCACACTGTCATAATAGTAAATGAACTCAATGAACAGAGTGTTTCTGTGCTATATTAGCTAGCTACACACCTGGAAGCTGTAATTTATCCATCATTTCTTCCCATGCCGCATCCCTTTTTGTCCTGTTATGATATAACTGAGTCATTATAGAGACTTTCTCACTGCTGCCTCAATTCAACACACTACTCTTCTTTTAAAAAGAATGAATGCAGTATACAGTTCAGTATTCATCCCTTTAGAACATGCAGTTTGTGTTGGCCTCTGGTTTTAATTATCTCTAATTATCAAATTAGCTGGGGTTTGTAGAAATGCTGCTGCAACAGTATGTACAACATAGTTCCATGATATGCTAGAATAGTATGTAAGGGAAAGCTGAAATGCCTCATTAGAGACCCGAGGAAACATCCGTCAACAGAATAACATGGTCCTGATTTTTAATTTTAACATCCTGTCCTTAAATCAACGTACCAGACATGTGAATTATGGTTCTCAACTGGCTACTTGTTATTGCTTTTTGAAAATAGTTTGAACACGCCCTAGGAACATGAAATGCTGACCCTAAATGTCATTTCCTGTGCTTTTAAATTATTCATTTGAAATAGTCTATACATTTTCCAAAGTTTGACTTGAATTTTAATGAATTTCTTGTTACCCACTGGGCACTTCAGTAGGAATCTTTAACTGTATATAAGTACATAGTTGTATATTCTGGGTGTATGTTGTTTTGCATTAATAATTAACAAATTTGAGTAAAGTGTGAAAGTATGAATGTATGTAATTTGAGAACATTACTGAAAAATCATGTCTAATATAATTAAAATGCTATGTTTTGCTATTGTGGCTCTCTGCCCTATGTAAAGCAGCAGCAGCATTAATGAGTGTACACTGATGACCTCACACACACATACACACACACACACACACGCACACACACACACACACACACATGCGCGCACACACACACTTCACACTCCTCAAACTGTTCACTAATATGGCCTCTGAATGAGCTGATTAAAAAAAAACAGTGACAGAAGGAGAGGAAGGATAGAAGGACAAAGAGGGATTGAGAGAGTGAGTCTTTAGAAAGAGGGAGATAACGAGAGAAAGATGGAAATGAGACAGACAGAAAATGATGAAAAGACAAAGTTAAAGGGTTTCATAAGACACAGAAAGAAAGTCATACAAATACATAGAGAAAGGGATTGAGAGACAGAAAAAGAGAGAGCGAGAGAAGTAGCAAGTGAGAGACAAGATGGGACAAACACAAAAAAGACAAAAAAAGAGTGAAAGGATTTAGAGATACAGAGAAAGAAAGATGAATAGATTGATAGGAAATCAACAAAAAGAAATAGACAGATATGAGAGATAAGATGAGACAGAGAGAAAGACAAACAGAGAGATATAAAGGGAATGACATGGACAGAAGAAAAGACAGATGGAAAAAGAAGGAGAAAGGGTTTGGGTTTAGAAAGAGATGGAGAAAAAACAGACAGGACTAAAAATGAGAGAGACAGACAGACAGGTTAACGTGAGAGAGAAAGGCATACAGACATACAGACAGACTAGACTAGTCATTTTAGATTTATAGCAGCTAGCTTCACAGTTCACCCTTGCGTACTCCCCCCATTATTTTTTGACCCTTAGCCAAATGGGACGTTCTGCTCTTCTCATTTATGCACCTCTCTATTTCATTATGTGCTTTTGTTGCTCTGTGTGTTTTATAGAAATGTGACGGTGTTCTTTATATGGACCGTGGACAGAGTGGAGTATAAACGCACCAGGAAGCTGTGTGCACGAGTTAATGCTGTAATGAGAAAAAAGGAGTGACAAAAGCTTTTCCTCCATCTTTATAGAAGCCAGCGTGAGAGAGCAGGAGTTTGGACACATTTCATGGCCTCTTTTTGGGGTTATCGATTTAAACTCATCTGTCATAAAGCATAATATGGATCGTATGTGAGAAATAAAACAACATGCCCTACATGTTAAAAGTTAATATGTCAAATAAATCAGCCATGTGTAAAAAAGGAAAATCAGAATAAAATCAATATAAAATGTCTTGTGAAAAAATGCATAGGAATATACATGAAAAAAACGCCATGTGTAAAAGAATTAATCTGAAAATAAATGAATTGTGTGAAAAAATAATGAGATCTGAAAATGAATAAATCATGTGGAAAAATCGCAAGAAAATAAATGTCATATGAAAAATAAACATAGATTAAAAAACCTGAATCATGATAAACAACCCATTTACATTTACATTTACGGCATTTGCCAGAAGCTCTTATCCTGAGGGACACACATAAGTGCTTTGAAGCATCAATCAGTAAATTCACTAGGACCTGGGCTAAGAATACCATCATGCTAAAAACTCTGTTGGCAAGTAACACAGAAAGGTGTTTTTTTTTTTGTTTTTTTTAAGTGAAGAATAAATAAAGTGCTAATCCAACTATTCTGAACGAGGTGGTTTACAGTCGGCATTAGAAGGCACCCAGTGATTCAGCTGTTTCATCTAGAGGAAGTTCATTTCACCACCTAGGTGCCAAAACAGAGACAAGTTTAAATGCATGTCTTTCTTGTACCTAGAAAGATGGTGGAACCAGTCAAGCAGTGCTGGAGGATCGGAGGGAGCGCGGTGCAGTGCGGGGTGTGATTCGAGGTAGGAGGGTGCTGGTTCATTTTTGGCTTTGTAGGCAAGCAACAGTGTTTTGAATCTGATGCAGGCAGCTGCAGGAAGTTAGTGGAGGGAGCGTAGCAATGGGGTGGTGTGGGAGAAACTGTGTGAAGGATTTTAACATAAATAAACAATGTGTTTAACAGTGTTTAAAAATAAATTGTGAAGTAAATCCATCCATAAATCTATTATCTATGCCGCTTTTCTGTCAGGGTCACGGGGAAGCTGGAGCCAGTCCCAGCTGTCTTTAGGCGAGAGGCAGGGTACACCCTGGGTAGGTCACAAATCTACTGCAGGGCTAACACAGAGATGAACAACCGTTCCCACTCACATTCACACCTATGAGCAATTTAGAGTAGCCAGTTGATCTAATCTGCCAGGCTTTGGGCTGTAGGAGGAAACCAGAGCACCAGGAGGAAACCTATGCAGACACTGGGAGAACATACAAACTCCACACAGAAAGGCCCCAGTCAGCCGGCAGGTTCAAACCCAGAACCTTTTTGGTGTGAGGTGACAGTGCTGATCACTGCAATCACGTGAAAAATGAATCATCAGGAAACAAATCACGTGCCCCTACGTGTGAAAAATGCCCATATGTGTAAAATGTGTGAAATATAACATGTGAAGTGTCTAAAAACCTCATGTGATTAAGGGACATAAGGGATGCTGAGATGAGAATGACCCAGAATTCAAACAATATCTGCTCAGTGATAGTTCCTGGTGATGACCGATGGACAGGGAATACAGGAGCTCACTGACCTGGCAACGAAGCAGATGGGCTACAGATAATAACATAAAAAGTCAAATCGATGAAACGCCTTAGCTTTTCAGTTTCTTATGTTACTAATATTATGCGTCTTCTTTTTTCCCTTCATTTTTTCTTCCTTTTTTTGGCAGGCATATAAAAATACTCAGCCACGCTCTTGTCAAATCACACAGGCCCTAAACAGCCGTCATCGTGTTGATGCTGTAGCTGCGCTGGGAAAAGTAACAAAGAGAACAAGCAGCAGTAGTGCACATGAGAGCCGTGGGATCGGGACTAGCGCTTTGTCGGCCTTTGATTCACCGTGCTTCTACAGAGACTCTCATCTGTCAGTGAAGGAGCGAGCGAGTCACCTGCTCGTCCTCAGTGCTGCTACCTGCATGTTTTTAGATGTGGAGCATGTGTGAGCAAAGTAAACATATAAATCAATAAACACAGTGGAGACCGCAAACGAGCCACAGAAATGTGACAGAACAGCTGTGGACTGGGTTCCTCCTGAATGCCTCGCTCTGCTAATAAAATATACCAAATAAATATTTCATTCCACAAAGCTGGGAAAAAAATGTTCTTTATTTTTATTTGAAATCCATACTAAATAAATCCATCCTGAGGTCTCTGGCTGCAGGGCTGAGAAACGAAAGAGCTCTACATTGCTAAGAGGACTGTTGTTGTTGTTTTCTTTTTATTTCAGCCTTTTTGAAAATCATAGTTGTAATCCATAGCAGGGGTCACAGGGTACACATAAACAGGGTCAGCATAGGCAAGTCAATATCTGCGGTATGTAACAGGCTAACACAAAACAAAAGAGTACAAGTATAAAAACACTAAAAATGAAATGTGTAGCGTGTGAGGTCTGAAGCTTTATGCGACTGAAGGATTCTATGCAGTGCAGCAAGTTTGTAAAAAATATCCACTACTGAATGATGGACTCGGGATTCCGCATGACTATTAACTTTTAATGGGCCAAATAATAAAATAGCAGCTGAAGCGCAAGACAGGATCATAAAAGAATAAGTGGAGTGCAAGAGAGTAGCAATCATCCTGCTCGGTCTCTACATCAGTCCTCTGCTCAACATTTACCCCGATGGTTCTGCACACAGGGAGCACAAGTCGCAGGTTTTACCAGATAGAAAACAGAAATGAATTTCTACAGATTAAAATTACTGAATGTCTTACATGAGTAACACTAGAAACATATGACAACATATTGTGGGATGGATCACAGTGACTGTATTTATATTCAGATTTTACCCCGAAGTAGGCATTTTAATAATGGACTGTTTTATTTACTGTATACCAACACTACCTCAACACAACACAACCGATGATCTCAAACACATTAAGAAGGCAAGAAATTCCACTAATAAACTTTAGACAAGGTACACCTGTGATCTGAAAATATAAAATAAGAAGAATCCATCCATCCATCCATTATCTACACCGCTTTATCCGTCTGGGTCGCGGGGAAGCTGGAGCCAATCCCAGCATCT
>JAQMYM010000003.1:6270802-6290736 GCA_030014255.1 Parauchenoglanis ngamensis | reverse complement strand
GACTCCCAAACTTGGAGAGTGGCTCCAACAGATCCCAGGTACAACAACTGAGGTCTCTGTCCAGAAATGTGCAGTTCCAGGTACATCTAAGATACTGCGCAGAACCCTCAAACGCCCAGGCCTTTAGGAGAACATGCAAAACTCCTCTCACACAGTAACCTGAGCCCAGGATCAAACCAGGAACCATGGAGCAGCAATGGTACTTATTATTATTATTATTATTATTATTATTATTATTATTATTACATAATCTTCTTCTTTACATTATTATATAAAGTTGTACTATAGCAGCCTATTTGACTGGATTGCAGTCATAGCTTTACTTAACTCTGTGATGAAAATCCTGATAAATCTCTTGTTTATCCACCTCTGTCCTGTCTTTAAGCCGGTATATAGTATTCAGCCGAGCTTCAATATGGTAAATGGATCATTTAATCCTATTTGCACATTATCACGGGCTGTTTATTGCCAGTCGGATGAGATTGTGGCGTGTTTTTAGACTCGGATTTAGAGGAAATTGAATTGTTTGTCGAAACGGGCACGTAGTTATCAGTCTTTAATTAGAGGTGATAAAACAAAGTGGATCAATCACACTCAGCCTGTTTACACACACACACACGGATATGTGCACAGATAAAGACATGCTCTAGAAGTATATCTGACCCCTTAAAATAAATCAGGATTACAATATTATGGAACAATGGTGTATGAAGTCTAGACCAAATCAGCCGGCGCTTATTGCCCAAATGTGTCTCGTTCATTTTCCATTTGGATAATTTACCAGCTCCATTAGCTGGGTCTTACAAAGTAGCCATACCTCATCCCTAGGATGAGAAAATGACTTTATGTGCCTTTATGTGCACAAAACGGTTTCTCTAGGAACAGAAAACACACACTGATTAGTCCACATGCCTCTGCATACATATGTAATGGTTTTACATAATCCTGGACCGTTAATTATTCCGAATCAGAGTGAACCAAATAGACTAGATGTCTTCTTAGCAGTGTGCTTAGCTTTAAGTCTCTTACTGATATGCACACACACACACTCACACACACACACACACAGTCATGGTGCCACAGAAGTAATTGCTCTTGTTGTAACCAGCAACAAATCAAGCTGCAAGCAGCAGCCACTTCCAGGTCAATAATTTCTATTTGGGTCTAAATGAGCTTTTTCTTAACATATCGGTATTTCTGGCGGCTGACCCTTTGCCACATCCTCCTGGGGTCGATCGGCCAGTCGATCTCAACGGAAATCTGCGAGTAATGGAGGCTTACGTAACATTTGCAGGGCTCCGTGTCCACAAAGCCTTATTGGATCAGGCTCTTTTGGATCTCTCTCCAAATGCCACTGGATGCCGAGGCTGATGAAGCGGCAGGCCTTTTACAACTCCAAAAGTCTGAAAGTGCCCCAACAAAAACTATTTTTCATTACTGCAACTAAAGCGATATACATTTCATTACATTGCATTTCTCAAAAAAAATGATTCTGCCATCTTGTGATGATATACTTCTAAACAAGTTTGAGCTTATTGGCTGAAGGCTGGAGAGTAGAAAACAGATGACACACTAGCGTGCTGAATCAATATGAAGATAAAAGACATTGCTGTGTGTTAGAAGCACACAATTCAATGAAATATGACTTCAAAATGAAGTCTATGAGATGTGAAGAGGATATTTGGATAATAAAATAATGCCAGCTAATAACCCAATAATCTTTGTTCCATAGTTCAGTTAAAAAAAAAAGATTTATTAATAGTAAGCCAAATATATGCTTTATTTTTATTCCATTCATAGAAACATCCTGTATACACCATATAAACCCTCTTGTACATTAATACATTTCCAGTAAAATGGAAGAACATAAGAGATTTCTGCCGTATAGTGAAATATATAAACCAAAAAATAAAGAAACATTTGTCATTAAGAATATTATAAAACTATTTATATTTACTATTTTTTCTGTTATTTTTATTTAATAGTAAATGCACAATCTGGACTTAACTGCAAGTGAATTAATTAGTTTATTCTCACTGACTGCTTTATCTTGGTCTCCACTGTATTGTCCTTTATAAATAAATCTATGTATAGGGCAATGAAAAACATTACAGAGAGTCTATAAAGGACTACTGGAAGACCAGTACAGGATTTATTGGTGGCAGGAGTAGATGTAAATAGCCAGTAGGCTGTGTGTAGGACAGAGCTGGTACAACACAGCATAACTGTAAATTATCTTGATTTCTCTAAATGTGCACATGCAGATGTGACTTCTTCACATCAGTACAGAAGCAGGTCACTTCTCTGTGCCTATTTGAGCAAAAAATAAATAAAAATACAGCAGACTCTGTCCATTCATGCTGGACACTTTTTTATTTATACGTTACGTATACGTATATAAAGTATACGTTATACTTATATATAAGTTCAAAAATGTAAATCTTTAATGATGTCTCCACTTACTGTTAGCATAGGTTTCCAAGCTTGTACCTGCTACTTCTTTGCAATATTTTGAAAAACAATGGGTGTAGCATGTGGTTTAATTGTAACATAATAGCACAGAATCTGTACAATCTTTACTACGTGTTGCAAACATGGCAGCGATCAGACATAAAACGCATGCGCTAAATAATTTCCTTTTCTCAGACGGATGAAAAGCTCATGATGTTACCCTTTAAAATAAATCAAAACAAAAGACAAACAAATAAAAAAGAACATAATATCATTATTCTATAGTAACCAAATACTGTAATATAATAATCATGGATATGATATAAACAAAGAAACAATTAAACAACAAAACCTGCATCCTCAATCAGTTACAATATGATGTGTAAATGGGTGATTGTTCTGCATGTGTTTCACCTTCTGTTCATAATGGATGTCTAGTGCTCTTTTGTAAATGCTTAATATTTTCCAAGCTACCCTCAAAGGCACAGATCAGGGTAGTACATCAGAAAAATCAGTTTAACATTGATTTTCCTAATGTACGTGTAAGTTTACATGTAATGATTTTTGAATGGTGTTACAACTGATCCATGCGATTTTACAATTGAGCCAGCTTGCTGGTTTTAGTGATGCTACACTATGGCAAAAATATAGCCACATAATGGCCAAAAGTATGAGGACACCTGACCATCACACCCACATGCGTGCATTGAGAGTCCCATTCTAAAATTGCTTCCGTCCTTACAGTTATAATAACCTCCTCTTTTTTGGGAATACTTTCCTTTAGATTTTGGAATATGGCTGTAGAGAATTGTGTCCATTCAGCTAAAAGAATTAGTGTGCTCTGGCACTGATGTCAGGCGACAAGGCCCTGGGGCACAGCCGGTGTTCCAATTCATCCCAAAGGTGTTCAGTGAGGTTGAGGTCAAGGCTCTTTACAGGCCACTCGAGATCTTTTACACCAACCATGTCACACCATGTCTGGCATTTAACTTTGAGGCAAGAGCCTGGGGGAAGAATCATATATAGGTGTGATGGCAAGCTGTCCACAATATTGGCCATATAGTACATGCACGAAGTATGAGGAATGTGATTGAAGTCATTATTGAGCTCAGTCCAATAAAGCATTACAATACTACCAGCATTTCTCTACTCTGTGTGAGACATTTGAGAAATCAGAAGAAGCAACTGGTGATTGCTATGAATAAAACTCAATGGTAACAGGATAAGGCTTGGAATTACACTCCGGACCAGTTGTAAGACTATGCAACACTGCGGCAACTAGAGTATATATACCTGCAGGTAAATGAGTCCCAGGTGACTCTCATTGACTCTGCCTGTGGTTAATAAGTCTGTGACAGTGAAAGCTGGAAAACCCGGCAAGGAGTGGAAGCAGTGGAAGTGACATGCACACTAAGTTTAAAAATACCGACAGCATTTTCTGCACTCTAACTTATTTCTGTAATTTCTACGATGAAATATTGTGTTCCAACCAGTATAATACTTTACATACAGTGTACAGTATGACAATGCCAGCCTGGCATTCTCAGAAAATATTTACAGTAGTGACAGATTACACTGAATCAAGTGGCCTTACTGCATAGCTACTGTATCACTGCTGTGACTATATTATTTATATTATTTATTATAAATCAATATTTTAGTTCTAAAATCTGATTGTTTTGTTCTTGTTCAAAGCCATTGTAAAATGCTTGATATACAGATACACCTGTGACTGAATCACAGTGATAATTATATTCGCTATTAATGTGCCAGGTTTTAATCCAATAAAACCACTGCACATAAGCTGTTGCTCTATCCATGGAATAGCCTGACTTTTTTTTCTGTTATGTTGCTTAGCAACCAAAGCTACATTGTGTGGTGGAAGAATTGTTAAGTGCAAATGTTATTAATAATAAATGAAATTATATATTGAACAGTTCATGCCATGCCTTGATAAAATAAGTGTAACAGACACTCTGTCTTGGCATTTTGCTTTATAATATTGCAGGAAAGCAAACAGTATCTTTAACTTGCAGTTAAACTAGCTGCTAAAAGTACAAAGCAATAAAGGAGCTTTGACTGGCAAATTTTTGCAATGTTTTGGCATCTTAAGTTTTAACCTTAATTAAAAGTGAAAAAAGTTTTCAATGTTTTAAGCCAAGTGCAACAGGTTTAACCTGGATATAAAGCTAGTCAACTATGTGATGCTAGCAAAGATTAGCGAAGGTTACTAGGTAACAGACAACCTATGCATGTATCTTGCCTCCTTTTTTTTTTTGATAATTTTCAAAGTTTCTTATTGTGTAGCTTGATTGTCGATTTTAGCAAGTTCTTTTTGCATACTTTGATATCATATCTATTTTTCAGGTGTGGTGGCTATTGCAAAAATATAATATTCAGTCCTCTAAAAATATATTTTATTTAAAAATACAGAAATATGTGAGATTACATAAAAATGATGTAAATATTGTTTACAGTTTACAGTTTACTTTACTGTTGAGTTGCCACTTTATCATCTACCTTGTAGCTACAGGCATTGGCCATATGACATACACTTGAAATAGTAGGTTTCACTTTGTAGGTTTACAATGATGGTCCATATCCACAATGTCCATAATTTCAAAAAGACCATAAAACTACAACTGAACACTCATTCACACCTAGGAGTTTTAGAGCAGCCAATTCACACTCTTGTTCTTGGCAGGTGGAAGGAAACCAGAGAACCCAGGGGAACCCACACAGACATGGGCAGAACATGTGGATCTCCTCACAGGCAGTAACCTGGGCTCAGGATCAAAGCAGGACACTAAAGCTGTGAGGTTGTACCTGCTGCACCATTGTGCCATTCAAATATTTTCTCATCAGTAGTGAATATGTGACAGCTCCTTTTCCATTGATATGTATGAAAGATAACCTTAGATTCAGACTTTGTGAGAAACATTGCAAAGAGATGCAGTGATATTGCATTGCCCGTCATGATACGGAAAATGTGTTGGCCAAGTCAAGTCAAGTAATATAGAGAAACAAAAGCCAGATTCCTCAAAGGAGCCGTGAAGCTTGAGGAAAATAAAAAACCCGCCGATGGGAAGCCGTGATCCAACAGCCAGTGGGACGTTCATAATAGAATGTGTGTGTGGGACTGCGTGCGTGTGTGTGAGGTGCAGGAACCGGAGCCAGGCGCTCAGGGCCAGAAGCAACATGAGCATGGCATAATGAGAACGTGTCAACAGGCTGTCAGCTAGCAGTCCAGCACACACACACATATACACACACACATATACACACAAAGACGCACACACATACACGAACATGAACGCATAGAGTGATGTGGATCTCACGCTGGAGTGGACATCCAATCAAGAGCTCATGTTTTGCATGATTTCATGCGCAGAGCCACCCTGTCAGGCTACGCTGCAGTCTGAATTGGTCTTGTTCTCTGCAATGCAAATGGACCACTAGTGCACTGAATGATATACTGTGGTTTGTTGCTTTGCACTTTGCAGAGCGGGAAGGACTTTATCGCTGTGCGATATGTGTTGTGCACACTGGAATATTTAACATTCTGTGTGCCAGGCATTCCTGTTCTCTGTTCAGAATGATTGCATTACACTGAAACACTGAAAGAGTCCAACATTGTACCAACAACCTATATATATATATTACATATATATTATATATATAAATTACTGATATGTAGCCCTACACAACTTACTGATATGTGTATTACCTATACAATTTTAAAATACCCCCCCCAACACACACACAACACCACACCACACCACACCTTAGGACCACTGTTGAGCAGGTATTACCTATCTGTGCACAGCAACAAATAATTAACTTATTGTGAAACTACACAATGCACTAATATGGTGAACCTAATAAACTCTTACATGCATGGTGTATGGATGTAACCAAATACGAATATATTACATGTATGTTTTCTAATCAGAAACATGAATAGAAGGTGCGCTATTCCATTTTTTGTCCTTTGTTTGATAATATAAATTGACAGAAAGTTGTACATGGAGGTTTTTACTTTCATGCAGGTGTGAGCAGGCGGTCTGATGTAAACCTTGCAGGACAAGCAAAGACAGACGCAGTAGCAGTGCTCATTCATTCATTCATTCATTGATTCATTCATTCATCCTTAGTAACTGCCTGGTTTGGTCGAGTTTTAAATTTAGCTACTCGTCTGTTTATATTTTGGGAAATAGAACCAAAATTCATTAGAAAATGTAGTGGCTAGATGTAAACAAATATAACGTATGAGCATGATTTTAAAAAATATATAAACGGTCCTGCACATATCTGTAGTTGAAAACAATTATGTACTTGAGTGATGTAGCTGAGGTTGAGAATCTGTTAGAGCCAAAATTCACAGCCTGTGCTTTTTGTCCGTTTCTGAGGTTATTTTTCCCCCAGTGTTTCCAATGGGCTAGTGGTAAGCTTTGTATATATACTTCATATACTTTAAGCTTACATTGGAATATAGAAACATACAAATATTTGAGCTCTAGACAGATACAGATAATGGCATTGCATTACACCTCTAGTATGGGCCCAATTAAAGATGCAGTTTATAATGTTTAGAAGTGAAACAAAGTGTCTCCAAAAGAAAATTACACAAATTATTCCCATGTAGTGAATCATGCTATTTCTTTACATTTGTTTTTTCAGGCTGGATATGAGCACCACCACCAGCCAAAGACAATTCACAGATGTCAGAGGGTCAGTTGGAGGGACGGCACATTGTTGTCAGTGTTTGCGTCCCAACTACAGTTTATCTTGCAGGCAGCAGAGAGCTTTAAATATAGCAAATCATCCCTGTAATATTTAGTTGTGCATACTTAATGTGCTTTTTCTCAAAAAACAAACAAACAAACAAACAAACCAGCCCTTTTTCTTTTGCTAACCTCTATTATAAATCATTTTGGACAGATTTTAGGTTTAATAAACTTGAACTAAACACAAACACACATTCTTTGGCAATGAAAATGACAGATAAACTGTACTATATAGTACACAACAAAGACCAGCATTAAATTCACTAGGTGTTCATGTCAGGATTAAAAGGATAATGTTTTCTAAAATAGCATGATCAGTCTTGGCACAGTCCTTTTAATCAATGAAACAGCACAACTCGCTTCCAGCTATATAAAAAAGACACCAGAAGAATCCAGGTGGGTCTTGGCTTCTGCATATTTAATGCTGCATACATTTAAAATGAATTAGGCAGCATAAAGTAAACTATTTACTTAGCAAATAATAATAAATAAAATAAAATAATACATAAACTTAGCAACAATGAATAGGATTTTCTGACAAATAGGTTTATATCTTTATATACATACATATCCGTAGACATATATATGTTTATATACATACAGACAAACATAATAGAGAGAGAGAGAGAGAGAGAGAGAGAGAGGCCTTGTTGTTATAATTTTAAACATTTTTAATTATTGAGGGTCACAAAGATATTCACTTGAACCAAAATCCTTATGTTTAAGATTAGCTGGAGCGCTCAGATTTCTAAAGATATTTTAGATAGTCTAGCTTTAGAGAAATAGACATGAAGTATACGTTCACACTGAATGAGGATTACTATCATGAACAGAAAGAAGAATTATGTACAAAATAATGTTTCTACAATTCCTAAAGGTTTGCTGATTTCTCCTCTACACACATGCGCTTTATAGAATCCAAGAAGGTTGTAAATAAGTGAAATTATTATAAACTGGTGATTAAAAAAGTGTCAGTAGGTGCATAATTGGGTAAAGCAGAAAAACAGGGGAGCTTGTTGATGCGGGGATGGAAGGGAATGAAGACCAAAGGAAACCTTACCAAAAACATAAAAGATTTTTTCTGGTGCATTATATGTACATTAATAATAAAATATGGAAAACACAGTGTGACATTATTATTCAACAGTGCCATATCCCTGCTGAGATGGTTTTTAAACATGGTTTGATTGAATTAACAAGACAAAAGACACTAAAGGTCATCCATCTAAGATCTTGTTGCTAATAAATAATAGAATTTATTATTATTTTTTCATTTTCTCATTGTAATATGTTTAAATGGATGGACGTATAGATATGTGTACAGATATGCGGTGCATGTATATATTGTAATATATTTCTAAATGCACTTATGGTGTAAATAATTGTATATACTGAGATGGAAATCTTTCAGTAATGTTTGATTTAAAAAGCAAAAGAAGACAGAAACAACAGGATCTTTACTAGCTTGGGCAATTTAAGGTATTTGCCATGTGAATTTGGCTACGTGATGAGCTTCTGAGCTTGTAATTAAATACATTAAAAAAAAATCAGTTTATTAAATGACAATAAAATTCAATTTGTGATAAGTTCATTATGTTTTGTACAGATCCAATAAATTTTGACCCATCTGATAAACTCCCTGAGTGGCCAACAGGGGGCAATACGTTGTCACAAAAAATGAGACCCGAGCCTTAATCCCTGCAGCCTTAAAAGCCATCAGAAATGTTTTATATGCTTTAATATTTTCTATTTATCCTAGAGATTGTAATGTTTAAATTGTTTTCCCTACTCAGTGATATGTCTCCTTAATGCAAAATTCATAAAACCTAATAGTCGTGAATAAAGCATCGGGAGCAAAGAGTAAAATCATTTTCTCTGGTGTTAAAGTCACAGCTTGACTTATCTTTCAGTGTAAAAAAACATTGAATTATGAGGCGACAAGGTTTTTGTCAAATATTACAGAGCTTCATTTCAGTTCGGGCCGGTAAACCTGTCACTCCTGAGATATTACTTATTTCAGAAACAAACACGGGCTGCAATAAGAGAGAGACACAATAAATGCACAATCTGATTTGTAACAGAGCCAAGACATGAGGTTTGTGAAAATGGACTCGCATTTCTCAACCACTTCAGCGTTGTTTATCAATTGCTTTATCAATTCATCATCATTTCTCCGTCATCACATCGTCCATCAGTTGAGACAGAAGCGCTGCTGGATTTATGTCTCTATAAAGTGAATTGTCTGAGAATTTGAATGTTGTGTATAAGGAGCTTGTAAGAGTGATTGAAACACAGCCTGGAGCTTGAATAAGGAGAAATGAATAAAGCAAGGACTCAACATGGATGAAACTGTATGAACAATTTACAGTTAGAGCGAGTAGTGTTCATATCATGGACCAAAACACAACACACCCAGTAGATTTCAATACAGTTTGTGTAGATATTAGATGGTCCATTTGGAAAAGAAAGAGTTTTATGAGATTTTTAATAATTTATTTATGAATCATTTCTTTCGTCCGTGAATTAATGGCATTGTGTGAAGCGGCACAGGAATTCAGAGAGTCCCTGGAGACGGAGAGTCCCTCCAATAGGATGTCACGAGGGACGAGACTGTGGAGACCACGTCAGATCCACCACAAATGGAGCCACCATTTGTGGAAGTCTCTCTCTCTCTCACTCTCTTACCCCACACACTTGCTTTCTTTATCTTTCTCTCCATCAGTCTTTAGAGCCAGTTCCCTTCTCACAGCTATGTAGTTAGGTGCATTGGGTGTTCTCTCTCTCTCTCTCTCTCTCTCGCACACGCACACGCACACACACGCATCTACCCATAGACGTCTACTCCCTTTCAGTCCATTTCTGCTTTCTCATTTCTCTTCTAACCTCCCTCATCGCTGTCTTCCTCCTGAGAGCTTCTTCTTCATGCGCAACAACTGGTAGCTCTCCCCCGTTTCTCCTCCTCCTCCTCCTCCTCCTCCTCTCTTCTCCTGCACGGAAGGTCCGCTTATCTTCCAGCACCTGTGCTTCGAAGGGTGTTGGAGCGCAAAGTGGGGAGGGTGGGGGTTCCTGTGGTTTTTGGGCACAAGCCAAGGAGGCAAGAGGAAGCCACGAGGTTTTGAGCTTCTTTCCAGCATCATCATCATCAACAGCAGCAGCAGCGGCAGCGGCGGCAGAGACGACAGAAGAGGCAGCGCATCCCTTAGTCTCTCACTCACTTTGCTGCTCAAGAGGAAGAAGAGAAGCTCGCGGCTTTGTGCTCACTCTGAGAGCTGCGGAGAGAACAGAGAAACAGAGTAACGGGGAGAGATTGACAGGGTAAGACGCTTCCATGGACCGGAGATCTGAGCTGGTTCTCTTTTCTCCACTTTGCCTTTTGTTCCTTTGTGAAGAGTCCCACTATGGTGGGGTGGTGGTTGGGGGGGTCTCATGCCGGTGGGTATTGTGTGAGCCGACTGCCGCAGATTTGTGTAATCAGGGCGGTGGATTCTTTTTTTCTGGATTTGTCAGCTGTGTTTACAGTATTAACATATTCATGGGATTCTTGCCCCATCGATTGAACAGTGATCCTTAGCAGCCTGGAGGAACCAGGAGAAGAGCTTTTAGGATTTTCACTTTCATCTTCCATGTATGTCAGTTTGTCTGTTATTTTCCTACAGGTTGTTGTTGCTGATTCTTTTTTTTTGTGGTCCAAAAAATGGAAAGAGAAGTCAGTGCAGAAATGGGATTGAGGATGGCAAGTTTGATATTTTTGATGTCAGTTCTAAGTAAAAACTGCTACAGGACAGCTTGGGCACTTGAGTTGATCCTAAGACTCCTCAGCATCTGTTCCTGGCCTGATGAGGCTTGTAGCCTGAAGAAACATCAGGGAAGCTGAATTTAGATTTCAGATTAGACACTGACACCAATGAGAAAGGTTGTTATTGATAAGCACCCTGTGTGTTCCACAGTCCCAATCCTGTTAGTACTTAAAGAAAAAAAGGGTGATAGTGAAAGAGTCTAGTGATGTTCTAGATGTTTGTACCGCATGATTGCTGTGACAACTTTACCAAAACCATTAGCAGTACTGCATGATGATGCTAGGTGTGACTACTGGGTGAGAAACATCGTTAAAGCTGCTTGTATGAATCTGCACATTGTATATTTGAAAATACCGGAAACTATCCTTTTAAGATAAAATCCAGCTAAATGTTTGTGGAAAGAGAGAGGTGTACATTTGCAGATTCCACTAGAATGAATAAAAAAACAAAGCCCAGTGTTGCTGTCCATCTTTTTCCACTTCCATTTTGGGAGCTGGTGCACCCCTCAGAAAATGAGAGTCGTAATAACAGTCATTGTTCCTTTTTTCTGACAGCCGTCATTCCATTCCGCTTTTTCCCCCCAAACGATCTGTAATTTGCCTCCTGCTGCTAATGGATTTTCTGTCTGACTCCTCTCTCTCTCTCTCTGTCTCTCTCTCTCTCTCTCATTCACTCTCTGTCTCTCACTGTCTCTCAGTGTGTGTGTGTGTGTGTGTGTGTGTGTGATGAGCATGTTTGACTCGGAGGGCTGACGGCAGTTGACTGTTAATGTGGCTGGCAGGAGTTAAGAGCTCGGGGGTGAATGGCAGGAATCAGAGAATTTCGAAGTCATTGAGTGGATTCATGTGAAACCTGGGCATTTCTCCATCTCTCTATCCACTTGCCATCCTTCATTACTTTTATCCACCCGTCCATTTGTTCAACCATCCATCCATCATTCCGTATCACACTGAATACATGTGGAGAATAGGACTAACTCACAATTTGCTCTGCCGTTTTCAGCGTCCTTGGATCTTGGCGTGTGTATCTTCACGTGGAGCGTCTGTGACCATCTGGATAAACCCACAACTGTTACGATGCGTCTCCAGTTCACCATTCAGGTAAGACTTTCATCTGGCTTTACCTTGTGAGAAGAGTATAAATCACTCCTAGCTCGCTCACTTAAAAAAAAAAAAAAAAATCCAAAGTGTGTTCATTTCTGTCTACAGATGCAACCCTTGGCTGGCTTACCTTGTGAAAAAAAGCCCCATCTTCAATCAATCCCCCTAGAGAGAAGGTCTCTGGTGTTGGCCTGTGTGCCACGGTGGATGTATGAGTGTCAGGCACTTCCCTCCTCCCTCTTCTTTCTGAGGCTCTCTTCGGTGACGGGTATTCTTGGGTGGATAATACGGATCACGTTGTTATTGCTTAAGAATACGCGTAGTTGAGGAGAGTCATTTTCGACGGTGCCTTCAGGGAGCTGACCTCGGCTTAACCGTTCTCCAGACGTCCTAGCCGAGTGCTGTTGTTAGAGGAGGGGGGGAAAGAGGGGAAAAGAGTGAACGTTTCTACCGAGGTTCATTTATCAGTGCAGCAGATAATCATTTCCCCAGCGTTTGCATTGATTTCTCTACGGCAAGCTTTCATGTTGTTATTACTCCAGCGTTCTAGCGAGGTGTATCAGGAGGCTGACGTTTCCTGCTTGCCGAGACTTCATCCGTGTCTGCTGTGCATTTATATTTCTCCCACCATCTCGCTATCATCCATCCTGCCAAAGTGATGTTTTATGTAGTGCTATTCAACCATTCTGCATTTCACACAATTTGCTTGGTTTGCTTGGGGTGGGTAGGGGGGGACAGGCTGTTTATTCTTTACTCTCTTCAGGGAGCGTTTCAGTGTGCACATGCCTGCTCGCCTCTCTGATGGGAATGCATTTACTGCTTTTTATTCGTGGGCCTTTAAAGGCTGCGAGATCCCTGGACTACGCTGAGTGCACACTCTGGGCTGAAAATGAGAAGGCCTTAAACAAGACACAAAATGCATATGAAGGCTTCATTTAGACAGGAAAAGATACTATATCTTTATAGCACAGCATGAGAAGTAGCAAACCACCATATTCTACTCAAGAAATCCAGACGCGTAGCGTAGTCTATCTAGCATTCTCCACACAGTCCCTTGTGACTGCCTCTATACAGCTGAAATGTCTTGAACGGCTTTCCTCCTACTGATAAAGAGCCTTTACGCAAAATGATGTGCTCCGTAAAAACACTAATTACATTTTAATGATGCTCGCCAAACGTCTGACGTGTGTTTCTGAAGCCCAGTGAAGCCTGTGCCACATGATAATGACCATCACTTTCCATATAGTCGGCCCATTTAAATGCCATCACATTCATCTTCAAAAGCATAATATATTAACCAAAGAGCAGCGATTCATTACGCTCAGTCAAATAATGTGTAAGTGTAGCATCTTACTTATATCAATAGTCCTTATTCATTATGGATTATAGCGTACAGAACCACAGCCTTCATTAAAAAAGAGAAGGGACTTTTTTTTTTTTTCATTCAGATTAATTATAGTTCACTTGTTTCAGTTAAGAATGAATTGCAGGTGTTCTGCATAAGGCCGGAGATTTAATTCATTAAGCAGTGAAAGACAGTGGAAAGCTGCTGTAGCCTCATTATTCAACTTGACAAATACAGTGGGCAACGTTTTAATCACAATATATAGAAACTCCCTAAAACCAGACACATGTAGTCTGTTAGTCGAACCTGCATTTTACAGATTGTCTCTTCTAACTGTCTTTGTACAGCTAAAGTGTCTCAAAAATCTTTTTTTATGCAAGTTATAAAAAATTTAGACTGCACCAAGAAACAAATATCTAGCTTTGTACCCCTAACAGGGATCAAAAATGAACATCTTAAAGCAGGAACAATTCATTAATGAAATTCATTCTTAGTTGCAAAATTGCAGATAAACCAAAAGTACTAATACATCAAAAAATAATAAATACATTCGAGAAACTGCTTTAATTTTTTTTTTTTTGCCATAGATTAGTCCATGATCCAGTTAGTAATAAAAGGCATCCTGAACACCTAAATAGCTGCTTTGTTAGTGCAAAGTGAAATACAGATTGAAGGTAGAGTTCTCTAGTGAATAATTACCTCAGTGGAAAAAAAAAAAGCATTTATATTCATTCTTTTTTGGGGCAAAAGCACCACTCTGGTTATTTCCAATGATGAAATTAAAAGCATTGTTAGGATGTTATTAAACATTTTGAATGGGGAAGCAGTGAAGTAGAATCAATTGCTCAAAAAGCGTTCGAGCACGGTGATTGGAGTATGTTGATGAATTCTTAATACAGACGCCGATATTTATGATAGACTTCTTTTTACTCAGAGCTAATTGCACTAAAATTGATTTCAATGACAAATTCGCTATCAGCATACTGCTTACATACAGTGTTCAATTGAAAGGCTCAGAATGTACTTACTTTATTAAACTTACATACAAAAAAAGCAAAGAGTGGAGACTCCAGATTGGTATTTAAGGGTGTAGAGAATTCATTTTGAACGCAAACTGACTATCCAGGGTTAATTTTTTCAACTTTTAAATATAAATCTGGCTATAACTTAAGAGAATTTTCTCTAGGCCTGACCTGAATCTGAGCTGACTCCCAATGCTGATTTAACTATCACACCAGCTGTAATTCGGACAATGGGAGAGGCGAGAAATTGAGAAATTATATCCAAACCTAACATGACTAGTTCCTGTCAGATTCACTTACCTGAATACTAGTCTGGGGGTAAAGAGGTTAAGAGTATTAACATATTATCTATGTCTAATTTTTCATGCTTCAAACATAATTCACGTTTTCATTGTGGTTTTACTCTTAAAATCTTTAACGTCATATCATTTATATGCTTAAGTAATACAATGATGTATCTAAAGACTTTTTTGTGTTAAGATACATATTTATCAGCTACATAGTGTAAGCACTTAGCATGTACCAACAATCAATTCAACCATATGTCATGCACAATGTAATTAACGTGGACATCTGGTAACCTTTATTTATGGTTAAAATTCTGCCCAATGGAAACAGATTCCGATAAGCACGTACTACAGAGTTGTGATAACATGTTATTGTGATATGACAATGTGATATCAGCACAAGCCTCATAAAGACAGCATTGTGTGTTGTGTTTCAGAGTGTTAGCAAAATTATTATTACATTTTTCATGATGCCTTTAAAGAAAACATATGTTTGCATTCTCTTCAATAAATGCACAACTTTAAGTCTCATGCTCTGCTAGTCCATCTTTGCCATTTATTTTGTTTTGTACTTACCATGGTTTTAATGCTAATCCTGCTGAATGGACATCATGTATTATTTGCAACTTCAACACTTCATGACAAAATGCAAAATGTTCGAATATTCATTATGTAAATGAACACTTTGAACATTGCATCTTCCAGTGCAGTTAAGACAGCTCTTAGGAACTGGTTGACAAAACTCATAGAGCTTTTAAAGCCACGTGAACTTTGCTCCATGCTCAGGCTTTTTTCCTGTCATACACAAGTATTGGCAACAGCCATGCAGCCTCAGTCTCAACTTAATGATACTCAGAGTATAATCTCTTTTTGGGAAGCGAGAGTAGTGGACCCTCTTACTGAGAAAACACGGATCAGGCTTCCCATTCAAAAGCGGTTCATTTTAGTCAAGAGGTAGACAGGCATTGCAAATGTGATGAGGTGCATAAAAAGGCATCGTTTAAAAGCATTTCCCATCACTCTCGAGCACATTTTCCATGCTACAGTCCAGCACACCTGGCGTACAATGACGTTAAACGCTGACATGGCTTAAACAGTGCATTAAAAAGGCAGATGGAATAAATGCATCCCAAAAGCAAGCTTGTGTGGCCAAACATGATCTTGCACCTGTTATAGGTACCACAATTAACACATGCTGATTATAGGGAAGTGTGTGAAGCCGCAGTTTGAGTGTGTGAGCACGCATTTGCTCACAGATGTGTGTGCGTCATGAGTTGTATGTAATTTTTAGCTTCCAGCAGCCCCACCCACACACCTCTTACCCCAGGAGGCCTGTTTTACCACACGCCGCTTTTAAACCAACCACTCGCTCTCTGGAGGGAAGAAATAAATAAGGAAGGAATAGAACATGACACAGTGTGCTGTTTTAGGAAAATAATCAACGACGGGGTGGTTAGATGTGGCTGACGCATCGCAGAGTTACTATTATCTTCCTATAACCCACGTCCTGAGAGTTTTATGTTTAATGTCTCTTAAACCACAGCAATTTGCCAGCACTCACAATTTGAATTCGACACATCCTTCTTTTAACACTCAAAAAAATGAAATATGTGGTCAGTCAGATGTAAGAGAATTATATTGCGTGTTGTTTACATAATAATATTAAGTTTCTTATCAAAATGGGATTTCATTTAATTTAAATACATTTCTAATTACTTTGGATTATATATAGTGATTACTAATTACTTTGAATTATATATGACTGAATTATAAAAAGTGAGCATGATCAATTCATGTAATATTAATGTAAACCAAATGTGTTATGAAGTTTCATGAGAGGTTTCACGAGTTGGCACTGATGGGAACTATAAGTAAAGAATTCATTTAACGCAGTTTGAATATGTATAGTGCAGTGGTAATGTGGCTGTTACTGAAAGGCAAGGCTCTGGGCTTGATCCTTAGCTAAGGCAAGTGTGTGAAGTTTGATTTTATTCAGGACTTTGAAAATACATAATCAAATCATGCTGGATGTACAAAATTTTTTTTGCTAATGTAACACAGTTCAATCACATGCAGCCACTGTTCACATCTGAATTAAGTACATTCCATGAGCTTTATTTCAGTGTATATGTTTAAAATTGCATTCAATATTTGGAGACTGTAAAAACAAAATCATGCCACCTTTAAAACACTAAAACTGTCCCATGGTGGAAAATTTACTGTCAGTTACAAAGCGTTGACCCTGGAAAATCTTTCAATGAATGTTAAACAAACGTCCCTGGACAGAAAATGTCTTTAATTTTTAATCAATTTATTTTTAGATTTAGATTATATGGAGCATCCACCATACAAGTCCCTGTGTGTATGCTGTTACTATAGAAACAATAATGCATTCAAATGAGCACGGTAATATAAACCCATGATTTGCCTTGCAGGTGTAATGACCAATATAGTAAATTAATCAACACCTTCTGGCCAATCAGATTTGAGAATTCATGAAACGCTGTGCTATAAATAAAATGAATAAGCGGTATGAGGTTTGTGGGGGTAGAGGATGCAGAAACGGCATAGTAGTCATTAATGTATTCTAAACCTGATCAGTTATCCAGACATGACTCCATATACAAATAAATGCATTGTAATGTACTATATTAGTTTTATCTCAATTTGGCCATTTGCAGACTTGTGTAAATATACAATGTAGCCTAGAGTGCTACAAATGCCTGGAAAATGTATTCGAACTGTGTAAAAAATTAAGTGGAACATGCTCTTTGTAGAAGATGTGACATCAGAGTCTATTACAATTTGAGACTTTCTAAATGGCAAATGGACCGAGAGTGGTGTGTCATGGCAAAGCAATAGTACAATGTATACACCATGTAGGCCAGATGATGAATATAGTGCATCGTAGTATAGTACATAGTGTGCGATTACAGACATAATGACTCCATTTGCATCATACACATATACTTTCATTATATTTAAGGCTTTATCACAGACATACTAAGCGTTGAATTGTCCTCTCCTGTGGTCAAGTGGCTGGTCTTCGATTATTTGAATATTCAGTGCCTGCAGGAGATTTGTTCTCTCTCTCTCTCTTTCTCTCTCCTTGTTCTTTGTAAATAAGCTCTGACCTTTTGCTACATAATCATTTCCTGGAGGCTGCACACACACTGCTTGTTTACTCCATCATAAGGATCACCTCCAGACAAGACCTCTTCCTGCTCTTGCATCACTCTGTGCTCTAGCATCCTTCTTTTCTCCACCTCCCTCTACCACCCTTCTCTCTCTCCCTTCTTGTTTTTTTCCTATCTTACTGTTTGTTCATTATGACTGTCTCTTTTGATGGTTTGAGGGTGGAGCTGCTGTCATGCTACTTGTTTAGAAGCTTGTACCAATATTATAACTGACTAATTAGAGGAGGGGCAAGTAAACATTAAAATCAGCTTTTCAACCTTGAGGGAGAAGGGAGATGAATTTGCTGGAGATCTTTAAATAAAATTTAATTTAGTCATTTTATCTGCGTTGATCTTGGGTGTATGTGTTTTATGTACTTGCTTTGTTCCTGGTCAGCCTCACGACTCAGCCCCTGCAGAATGTAGGCATCTTATTGGTTAGAATCATATGCCAGTTACTTTCATGGGTAGGAGTTAGCTAGATTGAGGTTTTCCTTTAATTATAATTGGTAGCTATTTGTCAATCAAAAAAGAAAAACACCATCCATATATTATATATTATATATAATACATAAGTATAAGAAAGTGAAAAATGAGACTGGAAGCCATAGGACAACTAGAACCTGAAGCAGTGGCTTCATTCCATTTAAAATCTTGCCATAGAGGAGAATAGGGCACTCAGTTGGTGAGGTGTGTCAAAGAACATTTATCAAGCTTCTTGCTCAACACACTTTTCAACTTACTTTTCACACCTTTCCCACTAACTCCTTTTCTGAGGCTAACAGGAAGCCATCACCCTAACCTATAGGGAATGCTGGATGATAATTCCAAAGGACACCATATAACAGGAGGAGCAACGGCTTTACGGTAGAAAGAGGACTTCCAGCTCTGGGTTCTGTAAGGGCTTCCAGTCTCGTTGGGGCATCCTTGCCCAGAGCCCCAGACACCCATTGACATGCAGCTGGTGAGTGAATTCAGACTGTCATCATGCTAAAGATTAAGGAAAGTGTTGATATACGGTCTAACAGACAACTTCCCAACATCACTTGATAGGGCATAGATACTTGCCAACACAACTACCTGTTTTCCTGATACAAGCCACAATGCCACATGAGACTGAAGTGCCACTTGGTGACCTGGTGTGTACCATTTCACTACCTAAAGATATAGTACTTCTGGTGTCTTTAAAGATACCAACTTTTTGACTGTGGCACACGTCCTGTGGCCTTGAGTAACTGCAGACTCGGAAGAGTTGGCTGCACTGGTACACACTGCCATAGAAAGAGCCTCAAGCCATCTGTGGACTTAAGACTTGAGTGATAAGTTTTGCTGGTTCGTAGGAACTGTTAGAGGGCAGCACTGCCTATTGGACTTCACCTCTCCTTCTATAGCCCTGCTTCCATATTCTGCATTATGTTTGATTCTAGTTGCTCTAATCTAAGGGGGTAGTCTTAGGAGGAGCTACTTTCATCATCATTCCTGCTCTTGCTCTCTCTCTCCCTTCCCTCAACCCCCCCTTCCTGATCTTACCCTCCTCCCTCCCTCTGTTCCTATTCATGCTCCCTATCCTTCTTTCATCCAATTACAATTCCCAATCTTCATCTAGTCTCCTTGCATTCCTCTCTCCTTCCATCCCTCTCTTCCTTCCTTCCTCCTATTAATCTTTATCCCTTTATCCCTCTATTCCTGCTCTTGCACTCCATTTGTCTTACTGGTCTCTCTTACTTATCCTGCCCTGCTCTCTTACTTCATTCCTGTTCTTTTCATCGTTCCTTGCTGCTTTCACTCCCCATCCTACTGTCCTGCTTGCCCTCATTCTTTCAGTTCCTGCTCTGCCCACCCATCCCTCCCTCACTCCATTCCCCTCTATCCCATCTTGTTGATGGCACTCACTATATGTATCTCCCTCTCATCCCTTTCTCCAGCCATCCTTCTCACCTTCATTCTCTTGCTTTGTATCCTCCACCCC
>JAQMYM010000003.1:6244147-6257239 GCA_030014255.1 Parauchenoglanis ngamensis | reverse complement strand
ATTATATTATATTATATTATATTATATTATATTATATTATATTATATTATATTATATTATATTATATTATATATAATATCATATCATATCATATCATATCATATCATATCATATCATATATCATATCATATTAGATAAATTATATGTTAGATTAGATTAGATTATATGTTAGATTCAATAAGAATAGATTAGATTGCAATGGTTTCATTTTGGTTCTCTGGTTTCCTCCCAGTGCCGAGCAACATGACAGTAGATTGATCGGCTAAGATAAATTGCCCCATGTGTGAAGGAGTATATGTGTGTGTGTGTGTGTGTGTGTGCGCGTGTGTGTGTATGCTATAATGGATTGGCATCCAATACAATGTTTGTTCCTGCCTCATGCCCAGTGTTCCCAAGACAGCTTCTGAATCCACCATGATACATGTTTCTCAAGATACATAGCTATGATACGACATGATATACAATTACAATACCCCAGCATGGTTAAATGCTCAAATCTGATTGGTCAGAATTTATGCATAATTTACATATAACAGTACATGTAGTTCTGGCAGTAACATGAATGTTAATATTAATGCACTCATTATAATAACTTCCTGTAGTAACAGCTCATACACAGAAATTTATATCTGATATATAATCTACATAATCTGAGAATAATACAAAACAAATTTGATAATGGGATGTTGTTTAGCAAAGTAAACCTTATCGTTGATGTGGTGAAGTTTTTTGTTAGGAGACATTTATTTAACATTTATGGGACGAGAAAATATCCAATGTCCTGCCTAAACTGTCCAGTCCACCATTGGAGCCAACATTGAAGCTATCCAGCACCTTCATATTAAATCAGATCCTTCAAATCTTTAACTGTGAGCAGAATGAAAAGTGAAGCGCTACATCATTTTAGTAAGCTAATGTAAGACAGACACATGGCTGCAGCAGCTTTAATCCTGGGATGCTGCGACAGAGCAAGTTTAGTCCATGTTCACTGCAGGGATGTGAGGCAATGGAGACAGCTGGACCAGAGAGCAGCAGAGAAATGCTGATATTTGACTTGACTGATGGGTCGACATACTCCGGATCTGACAGCTCTGACACAGATACTCCTTCCTGGCTTCAAGTGGAGCAGGTCCTGTATTATTTAAATGCACTGTAAAAAATACTGACATGACTCTTAAAATATAAATTTCCTTGTAAAACTAAAAAAAGATTGATTTTGAAATGAAGATTTCATTTATGAAGCCCAAAACAAACCTCAAAGATAATTACAGATGTATTGACTGTAATACAAATATAGTACATAAAGTAACAGTGATCCAATTTCAGTGTTTAGTTGAGATTTTATGTCAAACAGAAATGCATAGAAAATCAGTGGCACTCCAGTTATGCAAACTCATAATATTCATAAATAAATAAATAAACAAATAAATAAATAAATAAATAAATAAATATGATAAAATTAATAAGATATAAATAAATAATAAATAAATAAATAAGATAAAAAAAGGAATTTCAGATTTTATAAGAATAATCCCACTCCTAAACCTATTTTTAATCACTCTGATTAAAAAAAAAAATTATGAATTGGCAAATCTGATCATATAGGAAACCAGATCATATTAAGTTGAGCAAGGATGATTTGGTTGGATTAATTTGAACTGTATATAAATGAAAAACAAAAACATGAAAACATGAACACAAATGAGAAATGTAACCATTACCTTAAACTTCTTAACTTTTTATATAAACTGAGTAATGCGAATTGCTGCAAATTTGCAAACAACATTTTTTTCCTTTTTTTTTGACATTTTGTAAAAGCCAAAATTGGGAGGGTTACATTAGGAAGGACATCCGGCAGAAAAACTGTTTCAATTCGAAGATGCAGAAGATGGATGATCTGATGTGGGGAAGAAGAAGAAGAAGTAGTAGAAGAAGAAGAAGAAGAAGAAGATTTAGTCAAAGCCTGATTGACACCTCTATGCCTAGGAGGATGATATCTAACACATGTTTTCTCCATGACTCTTAAGCCATTTTTGTGAATTCTAATAAATTTTAAACATATTGAGACCAATGTTTAAAGAATAAAAAAAACATTGAAGACATGCTATTATAGAAAAATAATCAACATGATGGTGTCATGTGAGAGAAAATATTCAAAAGTGTTTTATTCCTTTTATACTACTACAATTTGACGATAGTTAAATTTTTATTATTGAATGTCAAGTCCATTTTATTATTTATAAAGTTTATCAAGTTCGTTCCACTTGACACTCGTTCCTTCCCCAGCCTCTTTGTTTTTTTCTTTTTTGAAGTTAATAAGGCAAAACCACAGCTTGTCATTTTCCCGAGATTCCGGCAGTCCTCTTCCCTGATGATTGTCCTGAACAATATACAGCAACAGCTTTAGCTCTGGCTGCTGAAGTGCTGGCACTGGAGACTCCTTCCAAAAATTGAAAATCTTCACCATATTAATGATTATGAGTATGTTTTTATGTTTAGATTATTTAGAATGTTGGCTATACAATTTTGTAAGTTGCTATAATAGAAATGTTAATGCATTAGAAAGATCTCATTCATACAAACCTGTGATTTGCCTTAGAGCCAGAACTACTGTCAGCAGTGTTGTTATAGAAAATGAATCCATTCCATCTGACCAATCAGATTCAAGAATGCAACTATGCTGTGGTTAAGTTTAATTGATTCATTTGTTGGACATTTTCTTCCAAAGCAATTTTGAATACAAGCTCAGAGCTTATCTGTTGCAGACATCACTGCAGCTCGCTAGTAGTCTTGAGAATATAAATCATAACCTTTGGGTCAGAAGATCAGAACCTAGACCCCCTAAATCCCTGGCTTTTTCTGCCAGGTCCTGACTTGCATTCCTTATACTCATAACTACATACCTTTTGTATTAGTTTCACTGCAGTTCTGAAAGATTCGTAGTAGTAACTCAATAAAATAATTCAAGATAAAATAAATAGTAAACCAGGATGGTCATTGTGCAGGGTGTTTTCAATTTCTTTTTGTTTTCTTGGCACTCACTGAAATAAGGATTTTAATTCATATTCCCATTATAATATTTTTAGAATTATTTTTAATTGTTGATTCATGGTTCACCAATAAAAAGGCTAGAATATTCAAATATTCATAAACACAAATATGAAAAAAATAAAACCCTGCCCATTACAGTACATTTCAGCATGAACAAAGTTGAAAAAGAAGAATAAGTATACTATATACTATGTTACTCTGCTATTCTTCTAAAAATGTGATCAACATATTGTATGCAGAAGTCAATTTTGGATGATTGAACTGCTAAAATCCTGCTGATTTTTTCCCCTCTTCATGTCATCCTTCTTTACTGGTACACATCTGAGTCAATTTTAGTTCCAAAAGCAATCTGACACGATGAGAACAAGCAAGGAGAAAAATGTGAGCTTTTTGTAAAAAAAAAAAAAAAAAGGAAAGAAAGAAAAAAGGCATTAGTGTTAAACATCCTGTGTGTGCATTTAACATATAAAAATTCCAAACGATGAATGAGAGCTCTTAACCTCTGAGATATCAAACCATCACACCGTAAACACAAACTCATAGTTTCAGTCTTTTGCTATCACTCACTTACACGAAATAGCAACGAGAACATAGCATGAATTAGTGCTAGCAACAAAATGCTGTAGTGTTGCTACACAGCCATATGCTGTAATGTAAAAAAAGACTGATCCACCCACTCAGCACACTGATGTGCAGCTTCTAAAATTGGTTCTCTCGCTTTTCTCATGTTATCCCTTCATCTGCCTCATCCAAAGCTCTGTTGCTGGATTCGGGCTTGATGTTGGAAACCCCCTGAGGAAGCAGGAGAGAATGAAGAATGTATAAATGTTTAATGCCTCGCCAACATTAAAACAGAAATGGGAGGTTAATATGGAGTGTCACACATATCAAATCCCAAAGTTTCACTGAGCCATGGTTCTCACACAACTGCAATTTAAGGGAATTACTGAATCAATTAATTGCAATGCTAATGGATCAGCGGCACCTCCTGGACCAATATTGCAGTTTATTTCTCTTTTGTTTCATCATATCGGGGATAGTAATGCTTTCCAATATTCATTTTTTTTTTTTGCTCTGGATGGCTGCCAAATTCTACACTGGCAGTGGTTCCAGGCTGTGTTTTATTGTGGATGGCAAAAAAACAAAGAAAACATTTAAAGCTTGAATTTTTTAATGCTTGGTTAATCCATGGGAAATAAGGATTATAAAAACAAAAAAATAAACAAAGCAAAACAATAAAATAAAATACAAAAAAGGTTACCTTGTAAGTTTAGGTTAAGGTGTTGGGGATGTTAATAGGAATTATACGGTCATTTATTTTGTAGCTAGGTTGGTTGTAGCATTAATACATTTCTGAAGAAGCTAGCAGACAGAGGCTAAAATATAATGATGACAATGGTGTTCTTGTTAGATTTTTCCTTATCATCCATAAAGAGTTAACATCGCACACACAGAATGGAGTCCAGGTGGAGTCTAACCATCAGGTACAGAGACGTGACAGTCATGTAAGATGAGAAAACAACATGCAGCTGCTTAAGTAGTGTAGAGTAGTGGAGACAGAAATTTGGCCTCAAACTTCCACAATGCATGCAGCTCATGGCAGACAATCATCTTTGCTAGTTAGCGGTCTACAAGATAGCAAGCACAATGGCATATTAGCATGATGGATGAAACTTTAGAACCTGATCTGTTTGCATTGCATGAGTTCCTCAGGATGAATTTTTCCTTTAACACAATCTACGTCTAGTGAAAGCACAAACCATCGGTTCAACATTCTCAGGTATTGCTGTTCCTCTCTGTATCCAGGATGTAAGTCAGTAATTCCAAATTATTTAAAATAATTAGCAGTCAAATGCAGTTTACCCATAGCAGCACTGCTATACTTTGCATTGGTACCACAAATTTACATCATTACAATTTAACTATAATCTTGAAGGATTCATATTATTTACTTGTTTCTGAACATTTGATTTTACATACAGTATATATTTTTTGCTACACATCCACAAAAACACTCGCCAAGTCACTTTAAATACTGACTATGGAAGAACATTAATGGTATTGGAGACCCTGGGCGAAAATCAATTTTGCCTCCAAAGCTCACCTTATCCCTTGCAATGGTAGTCTGTTGAGCTAACTTGCAATGGTTAACTTGTTGACGGTGGACAGCGTCTCTCCATCCCCCATCTCTCTCTAAAATGTTTTACAGTATAATCACACTATCTGGTGTCTCCTAGATGAGTATGGGTTCCCTTCTGAGCCTGGTTCCTCTCAGGGCTTCTTCCTCAAGTCACCTCAGGGAGTTTTTTTCTTCCTTGGCACTGTTGCCTCTGATTTGCTCATTAGGGATACATTTCAAAAATGTAAATGTATATCCAGATTTCTGTCAAGCTGCTTTGTGGCAATGTCAACAGTGTTAACAGTACTATATAAATAAAATTGAATTGAAATGAATTGAACTTTTTTAGTTAACATTAGCTTCTACCCTTCTTTCCAATACTTAGCTTGGTAGCACGCTGCATCTAGCTAGTAAGACTAAGCATGTTTTTGGTAAACTTGTAAGACTTGAATATAAGTCTAGCTTATATAAGAGATAATATACTGTTGGTGAGTAAGAAAAGAAGCTTTAGCTCTTTTGTTTTTGGGGAATAATTATGAGGTCCAAGAGTTTTTCCTACTATAAACACCATTGTAACTGAACTAGCAATGTGGCATATTGTGACATCACAGTAGCACACAACCGCTCACACGTCTCTTAGGCATAACAAAAACATCACCAACCGAAAAATTACAACAGAAATCACTAATCCCATTGTTAATAATTCAATATAAGCATATTTACCAAGAGTGGACTTACCATTTAAATTGACCAAATGACAAATTGTCTGCTTGACTAGCCAGGCTAATGATTTTATTGTGTCAGAGGTACGATCCTGATCACCAGCTCAAACAACCAGCTAGTATTAGCAGCATTTAGCTTGAAGTTGTTTCTTTAAGTAATTATTGTAACGACAGATTTTTTAGCCTTCATATGTGGCTGTAAAATAATTTCAATACTAAATAAAATGTCACTATCCAGTTCAGTTAGCTGCAGAAAAGGAAAAAAAAAAGATTTGGCTGGCTAAAATGATGTTCAATCTTATGTCCATCTGTATACTGTGTAATAATGTTGACTAGTTAACTAGATAGCTAGATTTCTACTAAATGCTCTAATCCTCCTTTCTGAAAGTATGGTGCGTGCACCCGTGGGGGTGCTCGGACTGCCTCTAAGGAGTGCGGAAGGCAAAAATTATAATGGTGGAAATTTAAAAACATGATATGTAAAAATCTAAAATAAACTGTTTAAAGTGTTTGGGTTTTTTTTTAGTTTGCAAACATTAAAAATATTACAAAATTTCAGTATGCTATAGTCTAATGATTAGAAATGGTTAAAACTGGGACAACATGGACATGCAAAAATGTTGTTCAGGTATTGGGACAGGGAAAATGGAACAGGACCAGGAGGAGAATGAGGAGAGAAATGGTAAAGGAGGATTGGGGAGGAGCACACATCATAGCTCCATTATCAAGCCTGGGAGGCAAAAGAGACAAGGAGACTGAGCCACCACAACATGCTGGGAAAATCGAAAATATGTTGACAACTATTTCAGTATAGTGTTCACTTGGATTGGTGAGCTGATTATCAAAAGAAAAAGTGCGCTGTCTCAAGCACGCTTATTTACATTACCACTTGCACATTAAACATGCCTATCTTAAAGAAAGGCCAGTTACTATGTTTAAAACAAAGTTGGAAGATCTAAAGAAGACCCAAAAATAACTGCAACTACATGTTGGCATGCAACTGCAGTCAAATAAAAAGCATTAAGAGAATCAGATCTGGTTAGTTATGGAATTGCCAGAAAGGGCCTACCTCACACCATTGCTGAAGTTTTCCGCTTACCAGATGCAAAAGATATGGTGGAATGCTTGACTGAGGAAAGGGAAGCAAAAAAAAATAAAAAATTGAACCTGATCTCACTTTTCAAAGGCGTGTCAAGCCTCATTGATACAATATCTCCATGTTAGTCCATCACACGAAAAGCAGCGAGTTTATCTCTGCAAGTCGATGAGTCAACAGATGTTGCAAGCCTAGCTAATCTATTGGTCTACATTCGTTACCTTTTTGAAGGCACTGTGCATGTGTTTTTGTTCTGTCACCCAATTACTGCTTCTACAACAGGAGACGACATCTTCAATTTAATTGACAACCTTATGTGGAACACTGGAATCAAATGGTGTGCTGTATAACAGTACGCACTGACAAGGCCAAAGCGATGACGGGGAAGCACACTGGACTCATAGCTAACATTAAGAAAGTCTGTCCATCCATTTGCTGGTTATGGTGCAGTGTTTATAGCGAGGCCTTCACAGCCAGAAACATGACAGATTACCTACTCTCTGTCCCGAATGATTAATTGAAGATCATCAACTTCATTAAAGCCATCCCCTTAAATTCAAGGCTCTTTCTATCAATGTGCAAAGTACTTCCACTACACACCGAAGTGGTGCTATCACGGGGCAAAGTGCTGACAAGGCTATTTGAGCTGCGACATGAACCTCAGCAGTTCTTTGAATACAACCTGTTTTTGTTGGCATGACAAGGAGTTTCTGCAGAAGCTTGCTGACAGATCTCTGTTCTAAATAAACTGAATTTAGGCTTGCAGGGAGTCTGTGTTACCCTTTTCAACTCACATGACAAGGTCGACGCCATGATAAAGTTACTATTCTAGCTACTATTCTGGGCAATCTATGTGAATGGGAATACCCACATGTGTTTCTGTTCCCTTCACACGAAGAAATCAACATGGTCATAGGTGTATATGTGAAAAGTCTAATCATGGTGCATATGAACCATCTTGCTGAGGAGCTACGGAAATACTTCCCACCTATGGATACATTACAGACTCGCAACCCTTTTGAAGTTTCCTCCCTGTTCCACAGCTATTGTTCCAGAAGCAGGAGCAGCTGATTGACCTGTCATCTGATGGAGCACAGCAATTACAGTTTAAATGACAGCCATTCATTGATTTTTGGGCTGATGTTATGATAACATACCCTATGGTTGTGAGGTGCAGTGGTTAGCACTGTCAAGGTCCTGGGTTCAACCTTTCTATGTGACGTTTGCATGTTCGTTACCTTTGGTTTTCTCCAACATTTCCAAAGACATGCAGATTAGCTTAACTGGCTACTCCAAATCACCCATAGCCCCCAACTGAACAGGAGCAGCCAAAAGAAGAAGAAGAAGAAGTTATGATGACATATCTGGTCCTTGCAAAGCAAGCCGTGAGAAGTGTCATGCCCTTCACAACAACTTCCTTGTGCAAGGTTGGTTTCTCTGCTTTGACAGCAATTAAGACTAAATATTGTCAAAGACCGGATACTGTTAGGAAAGACCTGAGGCTTAAAAATGTCTGTAATTGTGCTCAACATCAGTGAGCTTTATGCAGAGTTGCAGCACTCGCATGAGCATGGGTAAGCATTGCCATTTATCCATTGATATTACTGTGGCTATTGGCCAGTAGGCTTAATTTTTATTTTCTTGTATCCTGCACATACATACTCATGACCATCTCTCTCTCTCTCTCTCTCTCTCTCTCTCTCTCTCTCTCTCTCTCTCTCTCTCTCTCTCTCAGCTAGCTGGGGAATTTATCCTCAGTGCCAATGACTGATCCACTTTGGTAGACTTTTCCATCTTTCAATTTTAAATCTTCTATTTTTCCACTTTTTTCTTTCCTAAAACGACATATCTGTTTCTATACGGGCCAAGTTTCCTGGCCATCCTCATACATCCTCTTTGTTCCATGACTCATGCCATGTATGACTTTATTGCAATTTGTTGTAACATTGTTGCAGTACTAAATGTCAAGCGCATCTTGTTGCGTTCTCTCGTAAGCGAATTTGGTAGCCTTCGAGTGATCTAAAGATTCTAAACTACGATACATTATTTTTTTATGTATTATTACACTTGATGAATATTTAATGTCCCTATAAATCTGTCATTGTGTAGGGCCTAACCCTGTCTTTGCCTTCAAAATTTAGTTTGTTCTTACGCTGTGCACTATTATTATTTTTTTCTGGGTTTTGCTATTTTGCTGGATGTTTGGATAAGAATGTTGAGTGTGTTTTGCCATCTCTTTCAGTCAAAATTGTTAGACTATGAGTGTTCTAATGATGATAATTGGGTTAAATAATTTTTTTATGTATGATTAAACTTGATGCAGACATTTTAATATGTCTGTAAATATTCACTTTGTAAGTATTTCCCCTTTTGATAATAATGTCTCTGAACCTGTGTGTGTTCCTCATCCTCACTCACTCTTTAAATTCTCTGGCTGTTGTGTAATTCTGTTGCAATCTGTAAATGCATTTGAATGTTGATCTATTATATTATATTGTTAATCTCCTCAACACTGTTATGGCTGTTCCAATTATTATCCATTCTTTTTCTTATTATTAAACATTGATGCCTTTATGCACCTGTAAATGTGGGGTCAACTTGGTCAGGATGTAGTGTGAAAGTTTGAGAACTGCTGCTCTTTGTGTTCACGGTGAGCCTCACAAGTACAGGAAATTCTGATAAGGCAGGGGTTAAAAAGCATTTTCCGTAGGTGTTACTGTGGTACAATGTTTATGTATATGGTGCAGGTATGGGGAAACATGATTCTGCTAGGCTAGGTCTGGCACTGCTACGAAACACTTTGACACCATGTGGCATCTCTGTGGTTCCTCACAGCATAAGGTGTTAAAAAAAAAATTCCTTCCCTACAGCGACGACCTCAAAACGTTTTCACCTTAACAGTGCACAGACTTAAAATGGTAGTAAGCAGGAGGAAGAAAAGAAAGACAGAACAGTCCAAGATGAAAGATCTATAATTTCCAAAGCTCAAAATAGGACACTTCTTTTCAACAGCTTAAAATGTGCTATATAAAACATTGTTTACCAAGGTTTTGTAAGGTGCTTAAAGGAAAAAAAGCAATACATGGAAAGGTGTTTCTTCTCATCTCTGTGGCTGAGGTTGTCACAGGAGGTAGCTTGATAAACGTAGGAAAGTGTTTGGTTTCTTTCTGTGGTCTTCTCTCTATATATCTCTCTGTCTCGAGTCCACTGTGTGTCATTGCTGTTTGAACCTCTGTTGTCTGGATCAAAGCATGCAGCAAAGAGCACAGGTTACTTGAAGTCAGTGATGTGTTGAAACACATACACACACACACAAATGCACACTCTGTGAAGAGCCGTTGGAACTCCAGCGATGGCGCCATGTGGCTCCATGATAAGCATGAGAGGTAAGTGGGCGAGGTGCGATAGGAAACATCGAGCCTTTCTACAAACGAGACCAGATCGAGAGGAATCCCTGGATCTAAACATAGCTTCAGTTATCACTCTGTTTGGGGAAAAAATAACTACGGATTCACACAAGTGATGGATTTTTTCAGTTGTTCCAGAGATGTCTGCAGTTATCCAAAACTGCCAATTATCCCATTACTGTTTTGATGATGATAAAGAATAATTTATAAATGAGTCATTTATCAGGATAATCTTGTAGATAGTCTTGTATATCTTGTAGATCTCTAACTAGCCAAGCCAAGTCTCTGCCATGACTCAGTGCAACTGCATGCGTTATGGAACTTTGAGTCCAACTTTTGCTGTCTCTGCTATATCAATGCTCGATTTCTCATTAATATAATGTTGAAAATGATGAGTAAGAAAAGAAGTAATCCAAATTTCAGAACTGATGTATGCTGTTCTTTGGTTATTTATCAGGAAAGTAAGAACTTTCACCCTGATAAGGAGATTAAGTATGACATGTATTTGAACCTAAAAATATTCACATCTATAAAGCTTGCCGTATTAATTGTAACCATGGCAACCAAGCCAACTAGACTACTTTGAGTTTTCTTAGCTGATTGCTTGACAACTGTGTAGATGCAAACTATATTTATACCACAGTACAGTTGAATCCTTGAATCTGAAGATGTTGATTAATTTTCTATAGCATTCCAGATCTGTAAATAGTTCTGGTTATAACATAAATGAAAGGTTTAATATTAATGCTCTTGGTCTTACAGGTTATTGTTTCGATAGTAACAGCTCATTTACAGGGAGTTGTATGGCAGACATGCCACATAATCTAGGAAAATGTATTGTTATTTAATAAGCAAAAACAGATTATTGGTGACATTTTTTGTTAGGAGATATTTATTTAACACTTATGACGTCTCCAGTGTCAGGGCTTTGTAATTGGCACTAAGGGGAAGTCTTCAGGACAGAGGGCTTTGTGCTGTCCAGTTTATCAATAAGATGACAAGTTTTTCTTTCTTTCTTTCTTTTTTTTTCTTATTAACTTCAAAAGAGAGAAAACAGAGAGGCTGGTGACAGATTGACAGTTTATAGCTGCTATGACATAAGTGATAACAGAAACATGCAGACATTCCACACCATTAAAGGTAACTATAAATGGTTAAAGTGTGTGTTAAAGTGTCCATGCCAAGGTGATTGTAAGATTCTTTGCAGGTTTTAATCTCTACCAGTCTCAGCAACCTTCTCTCTCTCTCTTCATCTGTATGACAAGCTTGCTTGGAGAATGAGCAAACAGACACAAGGTTGGGTTTAGAACTCAGTCTAAGTTTACTACAGGAAATCTAGACATATTTATACATAAAGATACATATGTCAGGGTACATTTCCAAGTTTATAGATAAGCACATAGAACATTTACGTAAGTTAAAAAAAGAAAAGCTAAGCACTTTGCATGAGAAAGGCATAAAAAGATTACGAAAAAGAACAAGGATGGCATGTTCTCAAGATACCTTATCCTACATATGTGCATTCATGTACATTTATGTCATACAGGACAAAGGTTTCAGGAAAAATAAGAAAATGTGTTAAATTGAAAAGAACAGAAAATGTCTTAAAAGGAGAAGAATAAGATTTTGACCTTAAAGTGATGAGATGTGAAGCTCCCTGTTGTTTTTTCCCCTTACATATTATTCTTTATTATATTTTATATAATATAAAATATCCTATATTCTATATTGCTATATATATATATATATATGTCTGTATAATTCTGCATTTTTTTTGCTTATTATCAGGCTTCAGTCTAGGACATGCAACACTTTAATAGTAAAATTAAAAAGTATTGAAACATGAAATTGTATATGTTGTATACGTATATTGTAAATGCTTAACTGCTTTATTTGAAGTATCTTCAGTAACTGACTTATCCTGGTCAGGAAAATGATGGATCCAGGGCCTGTCCCAGGAATATGAGGCTGGACATGAGGTGGGAATACACCCTGAATGGGATCATAGTCCATTACACACACACATTCATACAATCATTTACACTTAGAGTTCCCAGTTCACCAATTGACGTTTTTTGGAGGTGGGAGGAAACTGGAGAACCAGGAAGAAACCCACATGGACAGTGTCCAGAGCTCAGGACAGAACTGGGAATCCAGGAGATGTAAGACAGAAATGCTACCCTATTGATACTGATATAATATTTTATGTTAATAATTTACTTATCGTTTACTAATCATTTATATTTCAAATAAAGTTTCCTGCTATAATAGGAGTTAAAGTTTCAGTACAACACAGTACAAGCCAACATGTTTTCCTTTTAGCCAGCTTCTACCTTCTAAACGAAACACATTTTTCTTGTTAGTTAGTACTCTAAGCTATTACAATTCTGTTTTGCTCCTTTAATCAAGGAATATTGTTCAGTAATTACTTATAATAGCTTGAATTCCTGCTCCACAAATGATGCTATACTGTATGGTTACTTTCATTTATTAAATCTCTTGTAAGATGGGCTGAATGGATGGCGGCGTATTGCTCAGTGGATTCTGACAGGTAGATCTGAAGTTCAAAAAACATCCAGGGCTATTTTTATACGCAGCCTGTTTCAGAGTGCAAACTATTTACATCCATCCATCCATCCATTATCTATACCGCTTTATCCATCTGGGTCGCGGGGAAGCTGGAGCCAATCCCAGCAT
>JAQMYM010000003.1:6192161-6219030 GCA_030014255.1 Parauchenoglanis ngamensis | reverse complement strand
ATTGACGTGGACAGAGGCCATGCCTCCTTCACTGGGACTGACATGGACAGAAGCCACGCCTCCTTCACTGGGACTGACGTGGACAGAGGCCACACCTCCTTCACTGGGACTGACGTGGACAGAGGCCACGCCTCCTTCACTGGGACTGACGTGGACAGAGGCCACGCCTCCTTCACTGGGACTGATGTGGACAGAGGCCACGCCTCCTTCACTGGGACTGACATGGACAGAAGCCACGCCTCCTTCACTTGGACTGACATGGACAGAAGCCACGCCTCCTTCACTGGGACTGACGTGGACAGAGCCCACGTAAAAAAGAAAGGAATGAATGCAGTGAATATATAAACTGAACATGAAACAAAGAAGCCTGTGACCCAGTCAACCCTGTAATGCAACATGAGTACTGGAAAAATTGTCAAAAAGATTTTTGATCCTGATCTGGATTATTCTCACTTCAAATCAATTTTACCTTATTGCATCATTGACTAAAGTCCATACCTCAAATCTTAATTTAGCCTTGAAACATTCTTCTAATTGTACACGTTTTTACAGTACAGCGTATCCTGACTCTTATTCTGAGGTTGAAGATGCTTGAAGTGGAAACACTCAGTGTTATATCCACTGTAGTTATGGCCAGTTTACTGCTTCTTAACCCAGTCACGCTCTGTTGGTTTGGGGCTCTGACCCCGGCCTGCCTGGGTGTACTCTGATTATGGATAGGAACCTTGTCTGTCTGTTTCTTGACCCCAGCTAAGAACTTTATCCTTCTGGTAAAACCCCAAATAAACCCCAAGAAAGTGACTCTGCACATTCTTCCTGCATTTTTCAAATCTACACTGGAAGAGGAATGTGGCGAGAAGTTGTGATGTGACTCAGACCCTCTCGGTGACAGCCAGAGACTAGAATTCACTTCAACTTATGCAGAATGCATCGTGATTTTATTTATAGCTATGCTGTTTATAAGAAAATGTCTTGCTGTTTTTCTTATGGTGCACTTGTATTGGCACAATGTAAGTTATGTCTTTATGCATGAATTGTATTGTGCTGATGTGCAATATTTTCTCAAACAGGAAAAACAGAACTATCCTTACTTATACACTTATTACAATGTAAAAAAGACTACAACACCACTGTAACAACCAGTGAATAAAGAATAGTTATAAATTTACTAAATATGGGACTAATATTAATTACAACATGGAGTTACATGCACTACACTGTGTAAAATACATGCTTGAATTCCACAGCTGGTTGTATTTCCGATCAAACATAATAACAATGTGAGTCTGTAAGAGTCAGAACAGCTGAAGAAGACTCAGGAAAATGCACTGTAGATCAAGTCAATCAAATTCAGTTTTATTTATATAGCGTTTTTAACAATTGGAATTGTCCCAATGTAGCTTTACAGAAGTCCAGATATAAAAAAAAGATGGCAAGAGGAAAAACCCTTGAGAGGAACCAGACTCAAAAGGGAACCAATACGTTTCTGAGTGACACTGGATAATTTCTCTTCTATAATTATGGAATACTATGGAGTCATAAAGTGCTGTTGTGCTAACAGGTACCCGAGAATAAGCATGATTAGAATCTGAACTTTAATCTACCATATCAAACTGAAGTTATATAATGTCCAAGTATGTAGCTTGTAAATATGGTTCATATAAAAAAAAAAATAGTTTAGCTACATCTATTTAGGGACATTTCTACCTCTCTTCAGGCACTTTACACTCCTAAGACATATACATCAGCTTATTGAACATTAAAGCAACTAAATTTGTGAAATTTAAAATAAAATTGCAAACATAGGTGAATCACGGGTGATGAAAATGAACTGACACATTGTTTCTGTTTGCTTTATGTGTTAAAGGGCATGCTAACGTATTGTATATGTGCCACATGGACAAATGGCATCAGCTGAACTTATTTTTGTCCTTCCTGACTTAGTGAATCCTTTCAGTAATTTCCATGTTTGAATCAGCTAATCTTTTAGACATAACAGAGGTTTGCTCCTTTCTCATGCAAATGTTCAGTATTAGTATTTGTAAGTTACTTTATTTCAGTCATGACTGAGATTTACACTTTTTTTCATCCAGCGAATCAGTGTTTGAATCAGCGACTCTTTTTGTAGTCTGCCTTAGATCACGGTGCATTCAGGTGCACATTAGTGCAACAGAACAAATTGGTAAATGAATCCAAATGAATAAGTTAACTGAATGGATTCTAATAACTCAAACGACTGAAAAAACTCAGTTTCTTCTCAAATTTAAAATAGCCTAATTGTTTCACTGAACACTTCGTGAACTCCTATAAGGCATAAAGGCTCTTGAAGCGGCAATGTATAGCACATTTGCATTTTACACAGCAGTAAGAAGCACTTTATAGTGCAGTGTATTTTATAGCATATAAATGTGATGATTGCACTGGTAATGGCTTTGATTATATGAGTCTGATGAGCAGCAATAATGCATACTGTAATTAGTTTCAGCCTTCTAGTTGATCGAATTATTGTACAGAATGAAAATTTGAAACTCACCACAGTGATTTTGTTTTTCCATTGAATAACACTTTAGTGTTGGAAAAAGCCTTGAATAAGACATTATGAAAATGTGCCACAAGCAGATGCCCCGGAACGGATTAAATATTCCAAATTTCCCTTCCACCATTATCATAAACCCATACCCACTGAGCCAGGCCTCATAACCATATTTAAATGTACATTTTAAATGCCTTTTTCTGCCATGCGGTGACTGGGCTGATTAAAAACCAAATCTTGTTTCCAGACTTTGCATATTAATTAGCTGCTTAAATTACACTGTCAACTCCCAGCACTAAGAGTTTTGTCTAATTAATAATAATAAAGCCCCAAGATGGTGGATTTTGCTAATCCTTTTGCAGAGGAAAAAAATGCAACATGTAATTTTGAGTGAAAATGTCAATGGTTATCCCAGTCGCAACAACACCAGCGTAATAGGAAATGTAATTATGTTTCATTGTACTACACAGATGAGCTCTAATACCACACAGACGCTCTGAGATTAGTCTTAGGTGATACGGAGTCAAGTATCTCTGCATTAACCCGTATCAAGAGTCTTATTCAGTCTTATGAAATTGTGCTAACATTTAAAGGAAGGGTTCAACTCTTGATGACTTGTTGGCCCTTTTCTAATTAAAGTTTATATTTGTGGTGTTGTTATGGGTGATGAATATAACCAACAATACAAAGAAGCACATTTTTTCTTCTACTATTAAAGCAACTTTTGTTCTCCTGCATAATACCATAAAAACCACTGTATTAGATGAATACTTACTGTTCTTAATATCAATAATATATTAATCTTAATATGGTATAGTTTCACAATTTTAGACAGGCTTGAAGTCTCATCTTTGCTTCTTTGGTTTTGCACTAATGCAGTTAACAAAATCTTTCCAAAATCTTGTTATTAAACATATTCCCAAATCTTCACATACTCATGTCGCATATCTTCATTGAGCTAATTCGCCTCATTTTTCAATAAAGGATTTTACAAGGTAGCAAGGATATATCAAAACAAAACTTTAAACTTTCTTGTCCACATTTAAGCTTAAATCTCTGGCTTCCACAATATATTTACAATATATTGTAATATATACCAGCTACATTAAAAAAAAAGAAAAAAAAAAGATTACAGTATATTATACTATACCCTGAATGACATACATGAGTCTGTGTGACATTAGTTAAAAGCTGAATGCTTATTTAGGCAAATAGACACACTAGCTACATTAGCCTTGTAGCCGCCTAGCAAAATTAGCGAAGTATACATCAGACTGTCAGGGTGGCAGGCAGGCAAATTATGTAAATTCAAAAGTGAGCTTTATTAAAACAGGCAGGGAAACAAAATCCAAATCATGTGAGACAAAGGTAAGATTCAAAAATCAGGCAATAGTCAAAACATTTGGCTAGCAGGTACATCAAAGGCTGTGCCAAAGAGCTAGGTCAAAGTCCAAACACTGATCAGACCCAGGAAGGCAAGAACATGAACAAAATGGATTGGTGTAAACTGAGAAACATGTTAAACACTTTGCAAACAAAACAATGAACACAGGACCTTAAATAGATTGAGCAGTGATTAGAACTAAATACAAAACAGGTGGAAACAATCAATAATCAGGAAAATGGGAGCAGGGAAGTGCAGAGGACTGCTGGGAGTTGCAGTCCTCAGTGGACATGTTTGGAGGCTGTTGAGGCTGCTGGGAAATGGAGTCCAGACAAGGAAGCAGTGGCATTGATGAAGTGACACAGACACAAAACATGTCTTAAGTTATTAATCACAAGAATATTGGAAAATTGTGTAAGTCTAGTTTTCATTATTGACAGTATTAGCTAACATTCAATGCCAGTCAAATGCCAGTTTGCACACACCTACTCATTCATAGGTTTTTCTTTATTTTGAATATTTTCTACAATGTACAACAATACTGAAAACATCTAAAGTATGAAATAACACATGTGGAACATTTATGGAATTTTGTGGTAAACATTCTTTTTAACAAAAAAGTGTTAAAAAACAAAACATGTTTCATAGTTTAGATTCTTCAAAATACCCAGCATTTACCTCGATGGAGCTTTGCACACGATTGGTATTATCTTAACCAGCTTCATGAGGTAGTCACCTGGAACGCTTTTCAGTTAACAGGTGTGTCTTGTCTGAAGTTCATTAGTGGAGTTTCCTGCCTTCTTAATGCACTTGAGATCAGTAAATAGTAAATAATAAAAATATAGTAAATAGCCCTAGTCAACAGCTGTAGTAATCCATGTGATGTCAAGAACCACTCAACTAGGAAAAAAGGAGCAACAGTCCATCATTATTTTAAGACATGAAGTGTCTTTTAAATAATAAATCAAAGAAAAACCATATAAGGTGTGTGTAAACTTTTAACTGGTACTGTAAATAAACAATAACAGCTAATGTCAATTAACGATTAATGTCAATACTTGAATTATTTGATTCATTTTATTGGTTTACCATAATCTTTTAAAAGAACACCATTGGATTTCCGTTCATGATGAAACCTTTATTTAACTGTATCAGCATAAAAATTAAATATTTCAGTGACTTTAGTACTGTTGACACCAATGGTGTGTTAATGCTAACTACACCTTCAGCTCTAATACATTAATAATATATTCTTATATTAATATGTTGCACACTAAGAACACTAATATACTCTTACTTGAAATAATACATAACCAATATCATTTTATTTGGTCCTGTATTCATTAATTATTTCTGGAGATATAATGATTAGATAATTGGCATGAATGATTTTTTTTTATAGCAGAGGAATAGGAGAGCCCTGTGCTTGATTATAGAAATATTTAATCATTATAAACAAAAAAACCTGAAGATGTGAGTCTGCCTTAACCATGCTTGTTAAGTGTGCTTCTTTTATGCAGTGAATGTCATGAATTCATATTACATAGCTATAGCAAAATGGACATGTGTATATATAATGAGATATCAGCTAGAATACAATAGTATTATTTTATATTATAAAATATATGATCCCTCATATTAAAATGGAATCATATTCAGAATTATTTCATTGTCTTTTTCTTTCTTTCTTTTTTCTTTCTTTTAATTCATTCATATATTTTCTTCCAAATAAACATCTTTTTAACATGGAGAATAAATGTGCATATTGCATTTTTACCCTTTCTGTATTTTAGCATATACGTGTGAAGTCATAAGCACGATTCTTCTGTCACCCTTTTTGAATTTCATTAAGAAGATTATGCCTGACGTTACAAAGGGCCCTGCTGAATTGTATTAGCTTAATATAAAAGGGAAACGGCTTACATTGAACTTTGGTTCCTGAGGAAAATGGGGTGAAATCCTCTTTAACTCCTCTCTCATAATGTCAGCCATGTCATGTTACAATGTTAAATGGCACCAAATTAATCCTTCCTGTTTAAAGGAATTGTGTTCAAGCAGGATAATCTCAGAGCAGTATATTAGAGTGACTCACAGCGTAATCCTCTCATATGTGTGCAAACCTGTGATTTTGGACAAACCTCAGTTCCCGTAGGGAACGAGAAGTGAAATGGTGCAATACTGCAGACTGTGTGTAATCGCTAGAGTTTTTCATCAACACTATAGGCAATATGTAACAGAGTATGCTGAGAAGTAATGTACATGTGCAAAGATTTAGTGAAACCAATTTATGCACATGGGCAAGGTTAAATCCATGGATACACAGGTGCATGCAGGGCAGGAAAAAAAGAAAACCAAGAGCATAGGCAAGAATAACAGCAACAAACAGGTTACCAGAGGCTGGCTGAAGAAGTCAAATCAGAAGGTCAGTAGCAAACCAGCAAGGGTCAAATACAGAGAACCTGAATAGTGAGAGAGCAAGCGATATGAGACACAGTGATAAAGTCATGAACTTGTCCTGTTGACTTCCTGTTTTTTCCTGCTCCTCTCCCTTTGTAATGTGTCTTTGCATGTCACCATTTCTAGTATAGTTTCTAGTTCTTTGTGTTTTTCCTAATTCATTGCTTCATTTAGTGTAATTATGTTTGGACAGTCACTTGCTTGTTTTGACACCAAACATAATACTACTTACATTAATAAAGGAACAGCTAAGCCAAAATGATATGTATGGTACATGGTATATATGTATCTAGAATAATGAGTATTCAAACATAATTACAAAATTTTGTAAAGTTGCAAAATTTTCACTTTAACTATCTTCCAGTGCCCGGACCCCTATTATAAACTATTACAAGTTATTACAATTATAACCTATTACAATTATTACATTTTTCACAAATGTACATACAGTGTACAGTCTGCCCCTGACTCCTTTTTGATGAATATATACTGTGTAATCCTGGAAAAACACTGTAATAGGGATTTCACAGAATAAAATAGTAAAACAAGTAATTGCAAGGCATGATAAAATGACATCTTAGGAACGTCTTAATTAAGTGCTGAGGCTTATGAGCAATAATAACTCAGTCAGAGTTATTCAGGGGACTGAAACTAACGCATGTGCAAAAAGTCACTACAAGTCACCAAATGACCTCATGGCCTAATTGATGTACTCATTGATTTGTCACGATCATTTGCATATGACATGTGCAACATGAAGAAGAAAGATTTTTTGAAAACACTTGTTCTGTAAAAGAAGAAAAAAAAAACACAGTCAAACCAGCTATTTAAAGGTGTAGGCATCAATTCTAATCCAATACTCTTTTTTTTTTTTCAAATTCAGCAAAAATCTACTCACAGTCCAGTAGCTCTCCATTAAGTGTGTGTGCTGAAAAAAGATCCGATGCTTGCACACAGCTCTGGCTTTGTAAACAGGGAAACAAAGACAGTGGTTCTGACCGAGCCTCACAACACTATTCCAGCCTATCAGTAACAGAAGATGTCTTCCAGCCAATCACAGGACAGGGTGAAGGAGAGGTGGAGATGAGGGTATCATTGTTAGAGTTGTTGCCTTGACAATGCTCGTCCATGAATTTAGTGGGTGGAGCTTCTGAAGGAGCACTGAAGGGAAGTGTGTATTTGTTTGGCTCTTGAGTTCAAATATCAACAATATTTCTTCAGAATTGATGACTTCCCTTTTAAGTATTTACAGAAATGTATTATTTCTATCAAGGAGACAAAAACATCAATGTTAGTGAGTAGTTGGGAAATACTAACATGGAGGAAATGGTTATGGAAGGAATAACCTTTAATTTTTTCATTACTTCTAAATAAAGCCAACAAAAGAGTTTAAAACAAAGGATGAAGTGTGTGGGTGGGACAAACAATGGTGATCAGTGATTGGCCATTAGGAACAATGGTGACAACAATTGGCTGCTCGTAACAAAGGCCATCAGTAGTTCGTGGAGATAAGATTATCAGTTATTGTATTTTGGTAACAATGGTGATCAGTAATGACCTATGAAGCACATGGCCAATCAGCAAGCACAACTCATTCAGGCTTTACACGCTGATGGTGAGATGGTGAAACCAGATATGAGCTGAGGAGCCACTTCCAGTGTAGGATAATCAGTAACGTCTGTTACGAACTTCGTTAGATAGGTCACAAGGCTTGTTTTTCAAAGAACTAAAGACAATAAAAAGGTCTAAAAAGTTTCCAAATCCAGTTACAAATTTGCTCAGTTGGCAACACTGTTCAAAAGCCTGACACTTGGTCGGAATCAGGGCCCTCAGATGGCAGCTGCCTTGTGAATCTTTATCTTGAAGCTGCCCAAAAATGATGTCTACTTGGAACCTTCAAATTAGAAAGCACTGGCATATCTGGCTTCAGGACATTTTCACTCCGAGAGGGACGGCTTGGTTGTTTGTACGTGTCCTAAATATAAAGGCAGTAAATCATTCCTCATAACAACTCTCATATTTGAATACTTTATTACTTTATTAGCTGACAGAAAGTTTGCTAGAAGGTATTTTTAGGGCTGAGGGAATGAGTTAACGACACTGTAGACTTCAGGAACAGATTTTACCCAGCAGGCATAGGGATCTTCCCAGTCATTTCAGTGAATCAGCCAAATCCTTTTATCCTTTTCAAAAGAGCAACAAATGATGGATGGCGCTATTTATGAATGTTAACAGGAGCAATAAGATTTGCAATATTTAATTTACAGTGTTCATTTTGGGTTTCATGTAGCCAAGTACTCCATCTCTATATAACAGCCAACAAAGTTCTATAAGTTGTCCAAGCTAGTCCGTAAATGTATAGTTAACAGGCTACCTAATTAATACACTAGCTAAATAGCAAGAAATACCATAGAAAACTAACTACTTCTAAACTAATTTAGAAGGTTGGCCTTATATTATGAAATTCATGATATAAATTTACCATTATTATTATTATTATTATTATTATTATTATTATTATTACTTTCTGGTTATGGTAGAAATTGTGTAAATGTTATGTGAAATGTTCAGTGCATGGGGAACAGGCCTGCCCTCTTTTCCTTTTGCTTATTTCCTCAATAACACCATATGATATTTTGGAAATGATATTTTTTATTGACCATTCACTGTGAGTTTTGCAAGAAACAGCTGATTCTAGGTCTACATATAGGTCTCTCTATCTGCATCCATCTATCGCTTTGTTTAATGCCTTTCAACGTACAGTATGTGATCTAAAGAATAACTCTAATCACAACAGGCAGGACTCTGAGAAAGCACAGAACACTTCGGAAAGCACTGAGGTAAGCACTGTCTCCATGGCAACAGTCCCAGAAAACCCAGAGAGGAGTTTGTTGGGGTTCACTGGGGTGGGAGAGAGTGGAGAGTGTTTGTGATTGCACAGAGTTGGTTTAAGTTAGTCTTAATTACCAAAATTGCTAAAGCAGACATTATAAAGGTTTAACAGTTGTTTGCCATGTGGCAGCATGGGAATGTCTCACGTTAAGTGTTTCTGCGCCAACTCTGCTTATGCATAAAGAAATTTCTGAAATGGCTTTGGTGCTGCCAAAAAGCAAAATGAAATGCAACATGGCACACTGTGACTCAGCAACACCTGTGTCCAATTACGCCAAATGAACTCTACCGCAATCAGGAATAGAAAAATTACACGTGAAATAATTAACATTTATCTCATTCACTCCAGAAAATCAGCCAAATTTTGTGAGGAAACCTGTTCAAAAATATCGACAATGGTGATGCTTTCCCATGATGGTCTAAACAACAGTGGGCTTTGTCTCTGTGTAGCAACATTTTAATAGTATTGACTTCGTGTGTGATTATTTCTTTACCAAGCACACACACACACACACACACACACACACACACACACACACACACACACACACATACACAAATATGCCTATATAGTAAAATGAAAATGTGTCAGAAAGCAGAACTCTGTTTGAATGAATGCTTTACTTGATAGACTGTAACCTCCTTCAAATAAGAAGTATAATATATTATTTGGCAAGTACGATGTGTTCAAAAGCCAAAATAAATTCCAGTGAAATAAAAGATTAAGGAATAAAATCCTGTCCAGATATAAAGCTAAAAAATAAATGATGAAATATATCTATAGTAAGCAACTTTCACATATAGCAAATGCTGCAATTTCCTATACATCGGTGTAAAAATAAACAGCATGTACAGTTTGGGTTATGTGTATGTAAGTTGCAGGTATGTGTAATAAAAGACACTCATATGGGTATACTCAGGGGTTTGAGCTACTGGGCAGGTTTTGATCCTAAAAATGTGTTTATAATATTACATCTAGATTTAACGTTCATCTGTGTGATATAGAAGGCAGTTTTATGTACATTTTATACCATTCATCATCTCACATCATCACAGACCTCTAGAGGTGTGTTGTGGTATCTGGCACCACAGATGTTAGCAACAGATCCTTTAATTCCTGTAAATTGTGAGATGGGGTCTTCATACTGTAGATCTGACTTATTTGTCCAGCACATAAAACAGACACTCAATCGGATTATGATCTACAGAATTTGGAGGCCAAGTCAAAACCTTGAATGCTTTGGTATGTTCCTCAAACCATTCCTGAGCAGTTTTTGCAGAGTTTTGTGGCAGGGAGCATTATCCTGCTGAAAGATGACATTAGGGAATACCCTGGGTGTGTACCTGGGTGTGTACAAGGGGTGTACCTGATCTGCAACAATGTTTAGGTAGGTGATATGTGTCAAAGTAACATCCACATGAATGCCAGGACCCAGGGTTTCCCAGCAGAACATTGCTCAGAGCCCGATGCACATGCACTCAGCCATCCACATGATGTAAAAGAGAATATGATTCATCAGACCAGGCCACCTTCTTTCATTGCTCCATGGTCCAGTTCTGATGTTTACATGCTCATTGTAGGTACTTTCAGTGGTGGACAGGGGTCAGCGTGGGCACTCTGACCAATCTGCTGGTCATTAAATAGAGTAATATCCATGTAAACCTTTGTATCATCTTACTTACACTGTCAAAATTGGTGCATCCATTCTGTTCTTGTGGTGGTGTCATTCCTTTCTGAACAATAAATGTTTTTTGAGGGAGCAGAGGGATGCCCATGGGTAACACACCACTCCTCCCCATCATGGGCATGGTTGTAATATTCAAGCAAACATTACAAAGCACAGACTTCATTGCGCCCCTTAGTACAAAAAGATAATTGGCAGCAGTGTAGCATCTTTCTGATCTTCTTTAGACAGACGCATCTTGCTTTACAAATGTCTTTAGTTATTTGAAGTACACTTTGTCGTAACAGTGAACTAGGCTGTTATTTTAATTGCTTTTAGCTTTAAAGGCTGTTGTATCAAACCGACAGACTCTTTTCTGTTGTAGCTGAATGATTAAATGGGTGACTAATTGGTATATTTAATGGCTGAATTCAACAATGTCTATGTGCAACAAGAGAAATAATCAAATGAATGGTAGGTGTCACATCACAGAGAGCTCGAGTGAACTGGTGCAAGGCGAAGCATTAGTGGGTGATGTGGAGGCTGATTTGAATCTGCCTCTAAACGGGACTCCCCCACTGCGCTGAGCCACAGATTTGATGAAAGATTCAGGTTTCCTAAGCACCAATAATGTCAGACATCAAAGCATGAGCTGCCGCCGTGTTCATCACAGGAGACGCTGTCTTTTGGCCTCGGACACGGACCTCGTGCATATCATAACTGAGCCAGGAAGTGTGTTCCTCATTAACGGCTACACCGTCGACTCCCTAAGACACTAACTACTGCAGTAAATTCACATATCAAACTCTAGATTGAGTATTATCAAAAGCAGGTTGAATTTTTCTTTATATATTTTAATGATGGTTGGTTGTAATGAAAATAAGCACTAGGGCTGTTTTTAACTCTAAGAACAAACATCTTACAACCAAAATGTAAACCCATTTTCTGTAACATGAACTTGTTCATTTGATAAACTGGCATGCTTCAAACTTTTTTGGAGTTTTCTGATGTTACTTTGTTCCATTCTTGCCTCCGATATCCCAAGCTGCTCTACATTCCAACTGCAGACTGCCAACTAAATCACAAGGTTTTTCTATCTTTTACAATTTCTTACTATTCCCATTTCTTTGTAGTCAGTTGACCATCAAAATCTAAATGAGAACATTATGCAGATCCAATGAATATATTAGTCTACTGGTTGTTAGTCTGCAGCAACTATCCTTAGTCTAAAAGCGATTCTGATGAGGATAGGCACAGATGTGTACATGTAAGAAACAATGAAACAGTGGGAAAAAAAAACAGACAATGGGGCTGCTCTAATTTTCATGCTTAAATCATGCTTTATATATATAGTCATATATATATCCTTATTATGTTTAGGTACCTTTCAGGTCCCCCATAGCATTGTATAGTTGTTGCTATGGTTACAACTCAGAGGATTTTAACTCATTCAGTTCTGATTACTTTTAATTAAACACTTCAATGCAATATCCCAATGCAAATTCCCTGTCTAAACCTACTGCATTGGTTTTTCTTTTCTTTTTTTAGTAGTGTAAGTGTGATGGCAACGCATAATATTGGTGTCTAAACTAAAAATTCATTTATTCATTTACATTTCAGTATTAAAGGATTTGTATTATGAAACAATATAGAACAATGTTTTGTCTCAAGTTATTTCTTCAGATATTTTGTCCTGTCTGTACAGATGTTGCAGTTCTGTTATATAACTAAAACAAACAAACAAACAAACAAACAAAAACATTAGAAAATCAATTTCACTAGAAAATGGTGTAATGTATTCCCAAAGTTTTCCAAAATCTAAAGGTACTTATTTTAGATATGGTCTTAGGTCCATAGCAAGTTCACTGACTCACTTTCAGTACCTGTTTTATCCTGATCATGGTCACATTGGATTCAGAGCCTATACTGGGAACATTGGGTGTGAGGCAGGTAAACACCTTGAATGCAACAATAGTTCATTACAGAATCTCAGATATTGGGAAAATACAGTGTACTCAAACAATGCCAAGCTTCTAAAAGACTACTGCCCAGACTGACTAAAATAGTGTCAGATAAGCAGGCTGAAGTAAAAAAAGAGGCAATGTTCAAGTACAGGGCAAACAGGTATGTCAGAGGCTAGGTGGTAATCGAGGTCACAGTATATAAACAAAGTCAAAACCAGGTTAGCGTACACAGTAAACAGAGGCTTGGTATATCCTGGCAACAAGTGACACAGTGCAATTCTTGGCAAATGAGAGGTGGTAGTGATTGTCCTTAAGTGGCACTGGCTAAAACTGAAAACAGGTGCAATGGATTAATAATCAGGAGACTGTGAGCGAAAGTGTGTGTACATGCTGGGAGTCATGTTTTTAGGCTTCTGGGGATTTTGGGAAACGGATTTCAAATATTGCGTGACAAATAGTGAGTGCTAACGAGAGCACAATGGGATAAAATGTGTACACGAATAGTGGGAGTGTAGTAATGAATATTTGTGTGTATTACATTACGTGCAAAGTCAGGGGGAACAATATGTAGGATTAAAGGAGATTTTGCATGCACTACATATTTGGACGTCAAAGAGCTTGAGAGAAAAACTGCTCAAAATATGACAAATAAAAGTGTTGACGTGAGTGTGCATTACATTAGCAGGCAAATTGGAATGAAAACTATTTAAAGGCTTTGTTTACATGCTGATTGCATCAGACATGTGATCATGCAAGGAATATCTAATATAAAACCTTTACTACAGAAATATTAACATTAAGTAATCTCTTTGAGATCTTTCTGTTATTATCTAAAAGCATAATTACTACAAATTAGTAAATGGCATATATTTCTGCCTTTCTTCAATTTTAATACTTATCTACCAGATGTATTAATTTGCACACACAGTTGCTGTCCCCCAAGTTATTTTCAGGTTGCAGTAAATTGCATTATGGCAAAAACACACACAGACAAGCTACTTTGCTCATGTGATCGCAATACTCTGTAGACCTTGGTAGTACCCTAGACGTCACTTTTTTTTGCAGTTGTTATCAAGTTTGCATGCATTTTCACACAAACAAAGCTTTCTGTGTGCTATTTCTAAATGTGATTACATGTAATGTAAATATTCACTCACAAAGTGGCACAGGGTGCAGGTTCATGACACAGTTGTGAGTAAATATGGTAAAGTATGTGTAGTGATTTTTGCACTTGTGGTGCATGATATCATGACCCATTACATTTACTGAACATTGATTATGTTAATTTATGAAAAGCATGCATGTGTGTTCCAGCTGATACAGGAATCAGCTTCACCTGCACTGCACTAATGCTCCTTTGGAATGAAAAAAAGATAATCTTTTGAATACTTTTTTTTTGTTGTTGCATGAGTGTGAGTACCTCAAAGCTTAAAACTTCCTTTGGTGTCTGCTGTCAAACTGATGTTGCAGCTGACTGAAGTTGGGGACGATGGCGCGATGCTAAAATGACAAGCGCTAATGAGAAATAACTCCTCTTATTACACTGTGCCCCGTCACACCTCTGACTGAAGTACTATTTTTTTCGCCTTTCTTTCTTTTACTCAGGAATAGAAGCAGTGTGTAAAGGTGTATTGATCATTAAAAATCTTCCTTCATCTAAGCTGTCCTGGCTTGCAGGCTGAATGGGCTACTCCTTTGATTCACCGTCAGCCTTAATTGGCCATATATAAGATGGTTGAAGTAATTAAGGTGACAGAGGTAGCTTGGGAAAGGATACTTCCATCGTGTATGTACCTCAGAGATCTGACACCTCTGGAGGGTATTTTAGTATGACTCTCTCCTGCATCTTTGAGTCTTCAACAAATAGGGACTTTGCAAGCCGTCTCACCAAGTAGCCCTCCACCACTTACTGTACACTCGAGGCCCCTCCCTACAGTGATTTGAGACTGGGTTGATACACATTAGAGGCACTAAGTGCTTTGACAGCAACTGCTGACACTGCCTTGAAACAAGCTAATAGCTGTGTGCAAAGTTGTGACGCGTTGAGCAGTCCGCTCTCGGCATGCTTCTTGTTACGCTCTGACAGTTTCAGCTGTTTTTGTTTCATCTCTGAGATGTAGCAGGCTGAAAATATGAGAGAGGGAGAGAATGTTGTCTTTAGGGTATTGTACTGAAGATGTGTCTTACCACTTCATGCATTGTTCATGAGCACAAACGCATACGCACACACACTATGATGCTATGACATGTATGACAGAGCTGTATAGGCTTTATTTTACTATTTTAAGACATATAGCTGCAGCCATAGACTATAGGCGCATGTTTACACTGTGTAGCCAACGTTAATTGCATAATACAGCATTGTTAGGACTGGAGCAGGCATCACAGCCAAAGCTCAGGGTTAAATCTTATTCTTTTCTACATATTTACTTATTTATGTTAATGTTAATATTCACTTATCTTAAGATTTTATAGAAAAGATCCTATTCAATAAATATTGTTTGTTTATACCTCATAGGTCTGTTTATTCTTAGAGTGATAGATCAAATAGAGCAAACTGTTTTATAGGAGGGAGGATTATAGCGGGATCACTGGCGTGTCAGGTGTAACTGTGTGGCAATAGTGAATGGTTTACATGGCTCACAGGTCAGGTAGGCGGGCCCCTTGGCAGAATTTGCTTAGGGCCCCACGGAGGCCAGGACCGACCCGGGAAGGGAACATGTTCCTAGCTTTATAAGGAATCAAGGTCACAGTCATTAGGACCCGTGGGACAGCCTCGTTTAATCAAAAATGTCTTCATTAGCCATGCTTCTGATAATAATCAGCATTTTGTGTCTCCATCTGTGAAAACAAGTGTTTTGCAATTATTTGTTAAATTGCAACATTGTCAGATTAAGTGGATGGTTTGACCAAACAAAAGCATGCTTAATTTTCTCTAATGTGATTGATCATCCAAGTTTGGTGTTTCATGTTTGCTTCTTTAATTTTGTGCCAGAGCTACAAGTGTAAGGTAGCTAACAAGTAATGGCAATCATTACCCAAAAATCCTATTATAAATAGATATACACATACAGTATATGTGCATGAAATTGCATTCAGCAGCCATCTTGGACCATTTGTTGTTGTTGCTGTTGTTGTTTGCAGGCATAACTGTAACAAAAACCTGGCTATGAAGAGAATAAAAGGGGTGCTTTTACTGGAAAATAATCAACATTGTGATGGTGTATAGTAATCAACATTTACTGCTGCTTTACTATAAAGCCCGTGACACAAAAAGAAAAAAAATGAATGCAACGTGGCTACAATTGAACTAAAACGAGGGAACAAATTATTAAAATGTAGCCAAAATTTACCAACAATGATTATTTTCCAATAACAGCACAGTGGTTTATTCCTCTTACACCACAGCACTTTGAAAATGATTACAATGTTTTATTTATTAAACAATAACACATTATATATTTGAACAGTAAATAGTTACTTTTAAAGTCCTGAACCATCTCGGAAACAACATAGTTTCTTTAGTAATTTATGTTATAACAACAATATACAATAATTCCCTCACCAACTTTAATTTTTATCTCCTTTCTAGTTAATAATAAGAAAAACACAGTATATCCTGTCATGTTATTTTGAATTTAGAAATGACATGACAAATGAGAAATGACAAATTATTTACAAATTGGAAATTGCAAAGACTTTTGTCCTGAAGATTTTCTTGTGGCAGAACATGTATTGATTGTCCATGAATTTTGGATAATCAATAATTAAATTATTATTATTATTATTATTATTATTATTATTATTATTATTAAATCAGTTTATCATCAGCCTTAGATTATATAGAGCATCTGCCATACAAAGTTTGTCATGTAGTGATGCCATTTTTACAGCAAATACAAAATACAAAAACATGATCGACTATTTATAGAAAAAAAAATTCTTTTAGTTTTAGCTCCAATGCATTTATAAAGAAGCAAATGTCAGGCATCAAAGATCGTCTTGGCTGAGCTATGAAATCATGATTCAGGAGAAAATTGTAGAAAACTGTCTAACTGTTCCTTTAATTGTTGTAATGGGAAATTATTCCAGCTGTTTAAATGACATGATACTAGCATGCTTCGCTTGTTCCACTGGAGGCAAATTAGTAGCATATACTTAGTTACAATGGCTTTACTTATATATTTTTTTGTAAACATGGTGCTGTAGCCCTTTGATATTGGAGGAACAGGGGCATCGAGCTGCATACGTAATCCGCAGGTCGTGTTCAGCTTGACCTCCCACTGTGCCTCATTTACAGACAGCACAAGGCCACTAACAAATGCAAATAAATAATTGAACGAGTTCTTGAATGCAAGATGGTATGAGCGGTAGTAAATTAGTTCAGGCTTTGTCAAATTGTCTTTTTAACTATACTGCGGATAGCACAATGTCGCATGTATTCATCATTTGTTTGCTATAATGAGCAAATCATTAAGAAGCACTATAATGGTGCGTACGTGAATGCATTTAGCTATTTTTTTATAACATCATCCTGAAGGCTGCTGACTGCGCAAGTGACATCAGACTTGCTCCACTATGTGGCAGTTGTAGCTTCACTACTGCATCTCACAATATCCAAGATTTCCCTGTGCTTAAATAATGAAACATACCAGGAGCCACAATCAAAGTCATCAATCTGAGATCGGGAACATTAGCCTGCAGGGGCCACTCTTTATCACCACCATGTAAATGTCTGGTTTTAAATAGCTGGCATAAAACACGTATTACATAGTCCTGATTTTAATGATACTTTTATACACTTTCAAGTAGGACAAAATCCAGTTCATGCAGGAAGCTGTTCAGTTGAGGCACAAGGGATTAATGGTGGCTCAGTGGTAGTCCTGGGACCTGAAATCACAACCTTCTAGTTACTAGAAAGGGGAATGGTGCCTCAACTACCACTCTCGCTAGTCCTTTCAGTACAAAGGTACAAATTATATTAAAGTTGCAGTCACTTTTTGTAAAAAAAAGTGATTTTTTTTTAACTTGGTTAAAAATAATAATAATTAAAAAAAAATCCTCATTGCAATCCAAAAAGGTTCAAAATTTTCTTTAGAAACTGTTGATCAGGGATTTTACACACACAATAGTCTCTAGAATTTATACCGTGTGGTGTGAAAAACAAGAAACATCCATTAAGCAGCACTTCTGCAGGTGGAAATACTTTGTTGATGAAAGAGGTCAGAAGAGAATAGCTAGACCCATTTAAACTCATCGGGAGTAACTAAAATAACCACACTTTTTTATGTTGTGGGACATCTGTGAACCAAGTTAGTTCCTGTTATCACTTGTGTTATAGCAGCTATAAACAGCTGTATGCTCACCAGACTCTCACTTATCCTCTGTCTTGAGAAAAATGCAACCTCTCATGTTGCCAAGAAACCATAAAGCCCACCATCCTAAAGATTTTCCCATTTCTGAAGAAGATTTTTGGAAAGTTACAGCTTTACCTCTGACTGATACAAAACTCTGACACTGGAGACTCCATCCAAAAAATGCTTAATAAATGTCTTATAACTTCACCACATCATATGTGGCATATCCACCATACACATCCCTGTCCAAGCTGTGCTGTTATAGAAACATTATCATCATTTTCTAACCAATCAGAGTCTAGCATTCAACAGCACTGTGGTATAATATATTATACATTACATTAAGTCATACATTATACACCAGTGTTTCTATAATGATCCTACACAATGTTTTTCTTAACAGCATGGACAATTAATCGCAGCGCTATTTGATTTCTTTTCTTCTTCTTAATACAAAATGTCCAGCCACTGTGTGAGCAAGGAGAGCTTAGGATGCATTAATGTGTTTGTGTGTGTGTGTGTATGTTGTATGTCCAGAAATCTTATTTCTTTTACCTTATGAAGTGATTTGTTGAGTACTGGGGGCTCCTGATATCCTCTCCTGAACTCTAAGTGGCACCGGGATGCATTTAAAACTTTCTCAGTGTAGGTACTGTATATATTTTTTGCCCTAAATATCTCCTCAGGGCTTTTCATGACCAGTGTCCTGGCTTCAGTAGTAAAAGCATAATTGTCTGACCACACTTCCCTGAGAGTTACTGAAAATATTTGACCTCTGTATTATTTTCCAGTAACATTTGCTGACTGTACCTATTTCTGTGTAGAAGGATGAGCCACTGTTTCTTGGTTTTATATATAATTTTACATGCACACAAGAACTACATATTAAATAGAACATTGTGGTCTAATCTGTGTTTCATATTCACAATTCCTAACACACACACACACACACACACGCGCGCACACGCACACGCACACACACACACACGCACAGTCACACATCTCGGGAGCTCCGGCACAGGCGGACGGAATATGCTCCATGCATTTTGTTTCCCCATGAATATTTAATTTGCCCAAGCCAAATTATCCCATGTATAATTTAAAGCGGGCATGTTGTTGTCTACCAATATGGACTTTCCTGTCATTATGTAGTCAACAGTATTTATAAGACTTATCAGTCTTCCTGCTTCTTGGCCTCTTTCCTCTAACCACACAAAGGGCAAGTCATTATCTGCTGCCTGTGCACCATTATCTGCTAGGCATAATGGAGAATTGGACATTTTAGCCGTGTCTTTTTTGCCTGGGGTTTGTATGCTTGATTGCATATTTGTTAAAGGGATATTGCAATTTTATCCGGTTTCATGACTAAATTCATGAAGCATAATATGACACACAAATGGAAGAGTAAGTCACGTAATCCGATGCATTTATTCGCAGTATACATAATACAGTAAAATGAACTCAAATCTAATTTATCTTAATATAGTAAAAACAAATAGCCTTAGCTTTAATTATCCTCATTCTCTCTCGAACCATTTGGTTTTCTTTCCTTTTAAAAGTGAAGCTCTCTAGCAAAAGCAGAAAATGTCTAGCAGTACATTGGTTGGTTAAATAGCTTTGTGTATCTTAATGGATCTTCCCAAAGCAAGCGCATCTGAGCTGCGTGAAGGCCTCACAGCCCCGCCGTGAAAAACTAAAGACCAATCAGCAAGTAAAAATAGACCCGCTCCCTTGGGTAAGTCAATATCTCGAAATGTCAGAGAAGATCCTTATTGCATCTTTCCAAAAGCCCGCAACCTGTAAAAATTCAAAAAGATGAAAGTAAAAAAAGTGCACAAAACATGAGGATGACATTTGGGACTTTTTTTTAATGAAGAATAGATTCAACATGCACAAAGGGAACAATATACTGTATGGTGGGGAAGATTATGGATCATTCAGAAAAATAAAATATTTGTTGAGAGATTATATAGCTCAGATTCACTAGATTTCATTAATGATTAATAACAAGTCAACCTAAAATAATGTTTTCACTATTTTTTCACTCTTCATAAGCAGTTGACCTCAGGGAGAAAGTGTGGCTCAAATTTTATGGTAGAATTACCCAGGACATTAAAAATCATGCGAGTAGTAACTTAGCTCTGGTTTGTATATTATTTTTAAATCAAGAATTATTCTACTATTTTATGAAACAGTCAATATTATATTCACTAAATTACATTGCTAAGCCAAGATATTTTGAGGTGCACATGAGATTTAGAGTTTGCACAGTGTTAAACTGGTGTCTTTACGCTTGTATTGTTTATTAGTCATGTTAGCCTTGTAGCTGTATCACAAAACTAAGTTATACAGCTGTAGACCCTTAACACTCAATGCTGACTGAACCCTGATGCATGGCTTTAATATTGTAGCTGTATACAGAAAGCATATGTCTGTTTCTTGCTCTTACCTTGCACTTGCTTGGTCATGTCAGTACTAATGGTCTTTTTCAGTGACCTCCTGATGACCACAGAGCAGCCGTGAGACAGTCTTGTGTAAGTTTAGCTAAATGTATTTGTGAATGCTGTAAATACTGGTGTTTTCTGCATTTTCTATGTGCTTCAAGTCACAAGTGTTAAGCATGAAATATTAGTTAAAATATTAATGAATTTCAATGAATGAAAATATTAATTAAAATTAGGAATATTAGAAATACCTACATTATTTTGTAAAATGAATGTTACTGTAAACAAATGTAATATTACCAGGATGAAGGTCAGTTCTCACTGTGAGTGTTTCTGATGCATGTTTTATTCTTCTGCCTTTTTAATAAATATGCATTCATTTTTAAATATTTTAATTAACAGATATTCTGTGATCTGTAAAGATCTTAAGCTTAGTAACCAAAAGGAAACCTTTTGACTTTTGTAGGTTTGTTTGTCAATTTTTTGTCAGTTTTGTCCCCATCAAGGTATAAAAACATGCCCACATATATATATATATATATATATATATATATATACACACACACACACATTATTCATTTTGTAAACTTCACAATAATAATTTATACATTTTGTGATCCTCAAAATGTGAACACAAATGATGTTTCAGAATAATCTGTGTTTGCTTGCTGTTCAGTGGTACATATTTCATGTTTACTGACACTTGAAAGCTTGAGTGTTTGATTAGCTGGAATCAGAATAAATCATTTTCTTTATACCCGAAGCACATTTTTCCTCAATTACACAAGTAGTACTTATAAAACAGAATGGGAAGCAATGTCTAATTGATGGAGAGTTGCTTACACAATTCATGCATGTGCATTTTGCTGTAAATTCTATGTAAGAAATATTACTGTCTGCTCTTGAGTAATGCTTCAATGGCTCCATGTAACATACTTTAGCACATATTACTCATCTTTCCAGTCTTTTCATCTTTCCATCTTTTTTTTAGCTTACATAGACATAGGAACATAGACCCCGAACCCTGAACTTATGGCCGGAAAATGAAACACTTGGGTTACAGTTTCTGGTGCATTAGCGCTGAATTGAGCCTCTCACCAACATAAAAAAAATGCAACTGCAGAAGCATGTGACTTTTAGAACAGTGGAAATTAACTAATCAATCCAAAAAAATTTTTTTTTTTTTTTTTTTTTAAATATGAATGCCACCCTGTTTCACATCAGTATATTCAAGATATTTGAAGGTGTAAACAATCCACTATAACATCATCTGTTTTTGTTTTTTTTTGTTTGTGTTTTTTTTGTCTCAGTGCAAGTTAGCTGCCTTTTGAAGCTCTTGTACTATAAGCAGAAATTGCTGTTGATTGTCTAGATGAGCCAGTATACTGTATCTAGCAAGATTTTTGTTTATTACACTAAAATAAAATCACCTCATTTAATAATTGCAGGTAGTGGGAGGAAATCAGTAGGTGTAAACAGAGTATCATTATGTAACAGTATGTAGGCCTTGAGCTTTGGAGAGGGCTATTCTTGGGGATTATGTTTTTGGTTAAACCCTGTTTATGCTTTGGAAATTAACAAAACCCTGGAACCAAGTTTAACCCAAAGTGGAAATGAGGTTGTAGGCTTTATCTGGTAACAATCAGCACACTATTTTAGTCCTGCTTTGAGGATATGGTTAAGACAAGCAACACACTGGAATAAACTGAAGTGTTGCTGTATTAAATGACATTTAAAGGTCCGCTATGTATGATTTAGAGTGATCTATTAGTGGAAATTTAATTTGACAAATTTGAAGCTAATTACTTCCGAAGTGAGGAATGTTCTAGTAATGACTGAGTTTTTAGCCTTAATCTAGACTTCATCTTGGGTTTGTAGTTTCTTTCATTATTCTCTCATTAGCACACAGTTCCTGATGGTATAAGGCTAATGGTTCCTCTCAAAAGTCAAAGGGCAGTATTGTTCATTACTCCATTGATTTGAAAATCCTTGCAGAGGACTGGAATTCACCTTGCACCTCTAATCTCTGCAGTATGTTCTATACAAACACATACCATCCACATCACAACCACTGTACATACATTTTATGAGAGCCATATATTTCTGAATGTGCACGCTGATAAACACACACACACACACACACACACACACACACACCACTGCTGAATCACAGCCTTGTTTTAAAGCAGTGATGTGTTTCTCTGTAAAGTGAATATCAGGAATTCAGGAGTTTCATGATGGAGAGCTGGCTGAGAGGAAAGATGACTCACACAGTACAAAGAGGCGTTCAAATGAAGGAAATATAGGACAACAATCTCACCACCATCCCAATTCATTACACAGAGCAAAAACACACTCTCACTCACAAAACGTACCCAAAAATAAAATATTTTTGTTGGAAAAAATGAGCAACCAATTTTCTAACCAATCTTCCAACAGATTCATGCTTTGGAAAAACACATTGTTTGTATCATGTGTACTTTTCAGCACTTTCTGGTCTCCCACCTCTTGGTCAGATACATGAAAATTACCACTCTGAGATCTCTATGATTGACTTTTGCCCTGTGCTAAAGCGACATAATTTTTTAGCAATTAGTACTTTTTTAGAGAAGTATTTAGGAGGCTTGAAGTATACAGTCTCACTGTCTGAGAAAGGTCTTGTGCTGCTACATTTTTGTTCAAGTTGTAATGTAAATATATTTTCAAAAATAGAATCTTCAATATACAATTATGGTCCTTAAATGTGCTTTTTTCAGATAGACAACAGTCACTTTACCAGGTAACTAAAAGTCAAACAGACACACTCTTGATGCTATCACCCTGTGGCCACATTCCAGCAGCCAATGTCTCTTCCATGGCAAGTGCTGTGCTGTGCTGCAGTAGTGGTGCTGAACGAACAGCACCACTCTTCACTCACAGGCCTGGGGGTGGTGCAGCCTCATTCATCAGGCATACGGACTACATAAAAGGGTCACACTACATCAGACAAGAGAGTATCCCCCTGGTTTGTACTAAGAATCATTGTGGCTATCCCGCTGTGTGTATTCAGAGAAGGAAGAGGAGGAGGAGGAGAGTCCCCAACATACTAACAACTGAACAAAGGCCTGCGATGATGTGCTGCCTAGCCCATGCTCCTGATGGGAGAGGACGCCACACCGACTGCATCTCTGCTGGGAGAAGACACCACACTGCCTGCCTATGCGTGGGAGAAGACCTCAAACTGTCTACACACCCAAACATCTCACCCCACTGCCTTAAACCCCACACATATTAAATAAAAAATCATGTTTCTACACATACCTCTACCTCCCTGAGTCAGTCTTCCCCCACGCCTGTCTGACGCTGACATCTGGTGGAGAATGTGGGCAGAGGACACAGAGCCGGAGGCTATGGCCCCCTCCTGGGAGCCAGTGTTCCAGTACCTGCTGGAAGCCAGCATCTGCTAGGCCCAGGTGACAGAGCTGATCTCATCAGCTCCAGCACATGAGCCACAGAATCCCCCCTCCCCAGCCCAACCCAAGATACACAGTGCCTTCTCACCAAGCTCGCTCCTGATGATGACATCGAGGCCTTCCTCATGATTTGAGTGGGTTGCTAACTGGGAACGATGAGGTTTAGCCTTTTAGGAAAACCTTCACACTGTGGCAAAGCCATGCCAACTTAGTCAGACTGGTGACCCCACCCCATCCCACCAAGCCCTGGCTCACAGGATGTGTGGTTCATGCAGACTTCTTGGGGCCCAGCTCTTCTTCTGTAGTATGGCTTAATGGGTGCCTGTGGAGGCCCTATTGGATTCCAGGAGCACCATCAACCTGGTGAGACCCTCTATACTCCCTACTCCCATCCAGCCCTGCAGTCACCTGCATCCACAGAGATGTCTGGGAAGTCCCACCTGCCGAGGTACTCTTGGGGGGCCCCATGGTGAGTGGCCACTCCTAGTGGCCTGGTTCTAGAGCTTCCTGTATCACTACTCATTGGAAGAGACTGGCCAGAGTTCTCTGAGCATCGTCAACCCTGCCACCATTGCCTTCACCACCCAAGACAAGCACCTACAGCTTGTCAAACCAGCTACCCCTCCCTGACAGCCCAGGAGGATGATGGTGCCACTGACTCAGAAGGTGAGTTGCTGCCTTAAATACTTTTCACCATGCAGGAGTTGCCCCAAGCATCCATGGGCTTCACCCCCTTCAAGCTGCTCTTCAGATGGCAATCCTGGGGCCTGTTGAATGTTGCAGAAGAGGCCTGGAAAAACCATCCATCCTCATACAGGTCAATGATAGAATACATGGAGGCATGCAAGCCAAAATTAACACAGTCATGCCCATTGTACAGGAACATCTAAAAGCAGCTTCAGACAAAGAGCAATAAATACACTTAGTAAAATGACCACACTGCTCAGCACTGGGAGTTCCAGCTGGGGGACCACATCCTGGTGCTCTTACCCAGTGCCTTCTGCAAGTTCTTTGCATGCTGACAAGGCTTCTACACAGTGATGGGGAGAGTAGTCCCAGTCAATTATTGCCTGCAGCAACCAGATAAGAGAACTCCCTGACAAACCTACCTCATGTACCTTTTGAAACCCTGGATAAAGCCAGTTCCTGCCATCACAGTTTCTCTCTCTCCCCTCAAACCAGGTCTACTCCACAGGTATATATCGGCAATGACCTCACCCCATCCCAAAAGCAGGATCTCCTTGAGCTCAAGGACTAATTCTAGGACATTTTCCAAGACATTAAGACACCCCTGGGAGTCCTAGTCCACAAGCAGCCCTACGAAGTTCTAGAGTCCCGGCATCAGGCTATAGAGGATGAAGTGGGCCACATGCTCTGGGATGGGATAACTGAGGAATCTCACAGCCCCTGGTCCAGCCCAATCATCATAGTGCCTAAGCCCAATGGCAGCCTCCCACTCTGCAATGACTTCCACAAACTAAATGCTATCTTCGAGTTCAACAGCTACACCTTGCCTTGTGTAATGACCTTATCAAGAGGCTGGGGAATGCCCAGTTTTTATTCAACATTGGACCTGACCAAGGGTTACTGGCAGGTGGCTCTCACACACTCTACCAAGCAAAAGACTGCATTCAGCACTACTGGTGTTTTGTGGCTAACTTCTCCACTGTAGCCTCCCCTGTCTCTGATCTGATCAGAAAGGGTAAACAAGAGAATACTGTGGCAAAAGTCTGATGGCCGATGCCACTTCCATGGCACGTACTCATCGGCGTGCTGCAGCGGTGGTGCGGAGCACCACCAATGTTATAGACCCGTGGCCTGCACATGGCCCTGGGGCAGGACCACCTCATTCAGCTGTGCACGATTGGTTATTCACTGTCCATGAGTCATAGGGACAATATAAATGGACCGTGCCATGTCAGATGGGTGTGTATGCTCTTGGGTTCTCAGAGTATTCAGTGGAAGAGGAGGGGAGCCCTCTGCGTGCCGAGTGCTGAACAAAGGCCCATGACTCTGCAATGCATACCCCACGCTCCTGCGGGGAGAAGATCCCACACTGTCTGCCTACCCTGGGAGAATATCTCACACTCCCTACACACCCATACACCTCACTCCACTGCAATAAACCCTGAACTTGCTAAATAAAGAACACTTTGTGAGTCTGTGTTCCCCTCACGCCTGTCTGTTACTGACACAACCTGTGATAAGCTTTGGAGCCTTTGGGTACAATTTTATACCTAAAGGTGATAAAGCTTGAGTAAAGGCCATATACAGTCAAGTCATGTTTAGATTTCTAATTAATTTAGTCTTTTATAATTAAATGTTATAAATGTTTATATTTACCAGTGGTGGCTGGTAGTCCTTAAAATAGGGGAAGGGGAATACTGTAGACTAATATATCACTTGAATCTAAGACTGACAGTAAATACAGACAATAAATTTTACTGGACCAAGACAGCTAAAAAGAACTTTTTTTCTCCCTGACTATTTAACTAAAATCTTGGTTGTTATTCTGCCTTTTCTTTACATTTATCCCCTCATAAGAATGAGTGTCAAAAGACTTTTCTAAAATCAGATCAACATTAGCATTGTCTGCCATCCTACCAAAAAGCAGCTAAGCCAATAGCTGAAGAAAGAAGTGACAGCTAGCTAGGTACAACCTGAATTCCAGAAAAGTTGGGATGTTATTTAAATTTGAATAAAATGAAAACTAAATGATTTT
>JAQMYM010000003.1:6144963-6167592 GCA_030014255.1 Parauchenoglanis ngamensis | reverse complement strand
ATCTAACTCTGTGCAATATTTGACTTTTTTTCTGTGCAATATTTGACTCTGCAAATTTTAACTCCATGCAATATTTAACCCTGTGCAAAATAGTGGTCCTCGTATTAGTAGTAGTCCTCGTAGTAGTACTGTATTGTGTGTAGTCTGTAGTATGTGCTTATATTATGTTCTGTATGTCATGTATGTATGTTATAGACATATGTTATGTCTAGTATGCCCTTGTGTTTTTGCACATTGAGCCAGGAGAAACGCAATTTCGTTCTACCATGCGGTCTCGAATTGTATGGTCTGAATGACAATAAAGTTCACTTTGACTTTGACATGACTTGACATAGCCCACAGGCCAAAACTAGTCAGATGAAGGGTTTACCCTGGCCCACCAATGTTCCGAATTAAAATCATCTTGTGGTCCGTAACTGAATTCAAAGATAAAAAACCTAGCCACCATTGTACAACTGGGGCAAAATAAAGCAATAAGTTCAGCACCATACATTCAGTTGTGCTAATGTTGAGTAAGTCTTCATAAGCAAGCTAAAAATTGGACATAATCCCAATTAAAGATCCACTATGTAGGATTTAGTTGATTGCAACCAACTAAATGCCCCTGCCTTTCCAAGCACACATTAACGCGTATTAGGCACCCATAGAGTACTTCCAAGTACTTACATTCATGATACCTTGCTTTTTTCTCTTGTTAAATAATAAATATAAACCTCCATTTTTTAAGAATTTGGTTTCTCAAACTTGTTAGCCAGAACCAGCAAACACTGATTTCTCTTCTTTCTTCTTTGTCTTTCTTTCTCTTCTTCATTGTCCTTCCAGTGCTTTCTTAAGGATTCACACTGCCACTTGTAAAAACACGTAAGGTGAAAGGAGATCTCTAGAGGTTTGTCTATTCTGGGCTAATGTAGCAGCTCAAACACAATGATTCGTAGTTGCAGGTAATTATACACTGATGAAAACATACTTCTGAATATTATGTGTGAATTCAAATTAATTCAGTTCCAGGTTTTAACACTACAAAATGTGGAAAAATGTGGAAGGGGGGGTGAATACTTATGCAACAGAGCATGTGGGAAACCCATAATTTATGGGTGGTGGAGGTGGGGTGAGCGGATGGTGTTATAATGAACTGCAGTCTGTTTTGTAGGTGATATACAGTATATTCAAACCATGTGTCCAAACAGAATGGATGTTTTAGATAAATTTTCTAAATGAACACATTTAAAATGTAGTATTAATGTGTTAGTGTCTACTAAACCTTTTTTTTGACTAAGTGTAATGTGGCTTGTAACCTAAAATGAGTTGGACACTCCTACACTAGTTCTTTCCTTTTAGTTGAGGTTTTATCTGGAGATTGGTGTGAGCTTCAGTATTGACCAAACACACGATAGTCAAGTTCAGTTCCTGACTGAAGCTGAAATCTACAGACAGCAACACTGTAGGACTGGTAGTGGCAAATTTCAGAAGCTTGTCTTGATACTGTTCATCATAATAATGAGTGTAGGCAGCACAGTGGTATATGTCTGTCACTGATATGCCATTTTTGCTAAGCCAGCAGTGGGATTTTTCTACTCTGATTGAACAAATGAAATGTGGTTGGCAAGGTCTCCTCTATATCACATCAGGATTTCTTCAGAGTCTCAGCCACAGTGGAATGTATTTAATTGGACTGAGGGCACAATAATCCCAGTGGAAGACAGTAGGTGGGCGGATGGGTGTGGCACCACAACACTGAGTTTTGATAAGAATGAAGATGTACATGTCAGGATCCCCTCACAGAAAAATAACATACATTTCAGATGTGAACAATGTGTGCAAAATCAATGTGTATAAATATGGGAAAACTGTGAATCCCTGAAAATGCACATTGAATTCACACATGTGACATCATGTGAACAATTATCATGTAATTAATTACTCATGCCAGAAAATCACTTGTATAAAAATAAAAACACATACACTACATGTGAAAATAAATTAATCATGTGTAAAAATTGGGGGGAGCATTTTAAAAGAATGTACTACACTGCAAAAACATCTTAACAAGTGAAAATATCTTAAATGTGGGCAAATGTATCTAACTTTTCATATTATGAGATTATTATAAATCAAATATAAGATTATTCAGCCTGTTTTTAGATGTTTTTACTCATTTCAAGCTTTAAACTTCATTATTCTACTGGCAAATTAGTTTTGCTTTTTTTGCTAGAAGTTATTTGCCAATAAAACAAAACAATTTCAAGCTTGTAATTAGTAAAAACATATGTCCAGAAAGGGGTTTGATAATATTTATATAAAATGTATTGTAATCTTTGAACAGATAAATTTGACTATTTGAAAATATTTTTTCCTTGCTAACTTTCTTTCTTTTATTACTTTTTGTGCAGTGTGAAATAATACCATGTAAATGTAAACAAATTGTGGGAAAAAATTAATTATGTGAAATAAATCACGTGAAAAATAAAAATACATGCACATGCACGTGTGCAGCATCCACACACGGAAATATGTTAAACCTAACATGCCAATAGTCTAAAAAAAAATTGTAAACTTCACATGTGGGTCAATCAATGTGATTATTCACGTGAAGGTTGTGTGACTTTGCTGTTTGCCTTTATGTCTCATCCCATAGCTCGGGAAGTATAAAACCTGAATGTTACAGCAAATTAGCTGGTTGAGTTGAGAAACAGTCCATCAATTAAATATCTCAAGCAAACATCAGTCCTGACAAAAATGGAGCCTAGATGACAATAAACATAACCTGGGTTTGAAAAAAAAAGATGTGAAATAGTTTCTGATCAGACACCTACCAGTTTGACTAACAAAGATGGTGTGTCTAATAAAGAGCCAGAAAGTGTACCCCAGTGGTCCTCATAGTAGAGAACCAGGGGTCCATGACGTATAGTCAGGTTTTGATGTATAGCCAGGCTACATTTTGATGCAGTGGTGGAAATCACAATGCTCCATTACAAAAGTTGTATTTATTATTGAGTCCGTATAGTCAATAGAAGAGTTATGATGGTGCAGAGGGTCAAGGATGGAGCGGGATGGAACGGTTACTGAAGTTGAATCAGGTGTAGTTATTAGCCTGATTTCACTTGATTTAAATAGCATTCATCTAAACCTAACAACAGAAAAACAAGTAGCCATATGTCAACAATGTCAACTCAACTTAACAGTTCAGTAAATGAACAAAATGTTTAATGCCTAATATTTGAATAGTTCATTGAATATGCTGAGGGGTCTATGAAAATTTCTTTATAATAAAATGGGTTCCTAGTTGTAAAAAGCTTGAGAACTCCCAACAGATATACAGCTCTTGATACACTTGTACCAACACCAGACCAGACCATGTACTGAAAATGTTCCACCACCCAAATAATACCTGGTTGTGCCTTAACAGATCCATTAACAGATAGGTTAGAGATGGTCTGACAAATTGCGCATAGCAACAGATGGAAGACAGACAGTAATTGTTGCCTTCTCAGCTATCTAAACTCAGTGCTAACATCATAGCACTGAGACATGGTATACGACCTGTGCTTTTACATGGTATTTGGAAGGACCTCGCCAAAATCCATGCCAACAGCCTCCCAGGAGCTGTAAACAATCAAAACAACACCAACCTCCCTCATGGCACACCTGCAGCTCATGATGAGCCCCTGTTTCAGGTGCAGCTCACCCTCCAGCTGTGCCCTTAACAAGCTCCGCACTCTCTTCTGAAATAGAAGTGAAAGTCTTCATAGTCACTATTTGTTTTTGTTTAAAAAAAAAAAAAACGAATCATATGTCTCCCCCTGTTCACTCCTGTGGATAAAATCGCAAGCCGTTTTTCCACTATATAGGGAGGTAAACTATGGTAATATCAATATCATTTCTTTCACAGCTGCCCCGACTGGAGCAAGATGAGTACAGGTGTTCCTGTCACCGCTGTTCTCCATCTTCACTCTGAGCTCGCTGTACTGACCTGCTGTTTTGGGGCTGTGCTGTACACACACTGGGGACATCTGGAGTTTTGATGTGATTGCTGTTGGTCTCAAATGTGTAGTGTTGATGGTAGCTCTTTAAAGGAAAATTTCACAATGAAACACATTAAATATGTTTACATTGAAATGGTTGTGATGCATTTCGTTATTCTGTAGTTTGTTGGATGGTTCCGTATTTTCATTTTCCAGTCAGAAGTTAGAGTTCGTTCACTATGATGACATCAAAGGGAGACATTCCAAGTGCAGCTACAATGACACTGAATAGCTGAACAAATTTTAGTGATCACAAATGGTCTGGATTTCACTGTTAGTTCTTTAAACAAACAACCAAAAGAACCAAGAGCTTCTTTTCTGACTCAAAATTCAACATCATATTTATTATAAAGCCCAAAGTCAGCTAGTTAAGACACCATTGAATACAATTCTACACAGGTACACCAAGTTACAGCAGAGACAAATAGTTTGTGTAAAATTTGATGCTTTGGAAGTTGCATCAGCCTTAGGTAGATACAAAGGCTAAATCCCAGATGATGATGAAAGAAGTTTAAACCAAAAATATCAACTAAGGATTTCATTACAAGATAACTCTTGGATGGTATTAGAGTTCACATTACTTTTTATAACTATATTGATTAATGTGCCAGTTGTCAGCATAGATTTTTGACTAGTTACTCAATCTGAATGCAAATAAGTTCAACTGCTGTGGATACAAATACAGGTTCAGAAGTGGAGTAAGAGAAAGACATCGACTCACTGATCCACCTCACCAGAATCTACAGCGAGGACATCAGGATGTCATTCAGATTGGATAAATGCGGATGCATGGTGGCCAAGAGAGGGAAGATTATCAGAGCTGAGGGAGTGGAGTTACCAGAAGTCAAAATAGCAGATACATAGGACAGCTACAAGTACTTTGGACTCGTACAGGCCAATGGGAATCCAGATGAGGTTACAAGGAGATTAGCCACAGCCAAATATCTCCAGATGGTCAGACAGGTGCTCAGAAGCCAGCTAAATGATAGGAATAAGATAAAAGTCATCAACATGTACGCCCTACGCACCATCAGATACCCAGCTGGAATAGTGAACTGACCACAGGAGGAAATAGATGCCACTGATGTCAAGACATAGAAACTGCTCATGATGCATGGAGGGTTTCCATCTGAAGTCCAGATCCCTGAGACTCTACGAACAAGAGGAGCAGATAAGGAGCAGAAAACAGCAGTACTAATAGATGTGGCAATCCCAGCTGACAGTAACATCAGGAAGATGGAGCATGAGAAGACTGAGAAGTTCCAAGGCCTGAAGGAACAACTGGAACAGATGTGGAAAGTGGAGTCCAAAGTAATTCCGGTGGTAATAGGATCATTAGGGGCTATGAGTCAGCCATGGAGAGTGGCTCCAACAGATCCCAGGTACAACAACTGAGGTCTCTGTCCAGAACTGTGCAGTTGTAGGAACAGCTAAGGTACTGCAGAGAACTCTCAGACTCCCAGGCCTCTGGTGGAGGACCCGAGATTGAGGAACAAGTAGGGGAGGTGAGAGGACGATTCATATATATAAATCATGTAAATGTGTGTGTGTGTGTGTGTGGTGGTTTGTTTGGTTTTGTGTGTGCCAGAGGAAGCACATTACCCTCCAAGGAGTTTGCTGTGTCAGTCAATATGAAGCTTGAGTTGTCAGTAAGAATTGGTGATGACTGAATTCAGAGAAAGCTAGGTTCAAATCTGAAATATTTCATGTGACGGTTTGGTTTATATGCCTATATTCCTAGCTCTAGACGCTTCCCTTGCCTATATTTAAAACACAAACACATGCTGGGGAAGGTCCTTTATTGTGGTGCAATTCAATAAGAGAAGTGCATGCTCTTTGCAAAGACAAACACATCTTCATCTAAAGCGTGACTGGAAAAGAAGAAACTTGCACTTAAGAAAGATATACAGGGCTCAATAATGCACCCAGAATACCCAAAATGCATTCCCAGAATGAGCCTTTAATATCTGCAGAGAGAAGGTATATGGTGCATATATGGTGCAGTGTGTAAGTGATAGGACCATGACAGTGCTTTCGGCTCTGAAATGCAGCATATTGGATGTGAAATGTAACCAAACGTTTTATGTACAGAAAGGAAGTGCTGAGAATTATCGGCCATTTGGTCAGGAGTGGTCCTATTACAGGGGGCTGCCAAATAGCAACAGATGGGCTACAGTCTGTAACTATATACCTACAGAGTGTTCCTATATGTAGTGGTACAGGTAAATCTATCTCCAGGATTGTATAAAATTGAAGGAGGTCAATTTGTGCCATATGCAGAACAGATTAAGTAGGTGTTTCCAGGCACCATTTCCGTGATGAGCTGCAGCCTTAGTCAATTGAACTTTAATGTCAGACGTATTACAAGCTCATTTTCTGGATGCATCACTCACATTTTGCACTTCTCGTGTACATACATATGACCCAGAGAAAACATTTTTTTCCCTCGTCACTCTGGTGGTACAATATAGCAGACATTTTTTGTACGTTTAGTAAGTATCTTTTACCTGAAAACAAGAATATATTTCAAATATTATAAAAAATATATACAAGACAGGGATAAAAAGCATAGGGAATTTAAAACAAATCCCAAAGCAGAACAGCATGTTTTATTCAATGTAATTGAATATGTGAACATAATCACTCTAAATTATTAAGATGAGCTTAATGAGTTAATACTTTTCTGTTTCAGACTAAACTATAAGCAGAATAGGCTTCTAACCAGCTTCTAATTAAAGAGGGGGCTGCAGCACATTGGAGCAAGAGCATAAAAATATCATTTTTGTTCAGAAGCTAAATGAGAAATCAGTCATTTCTAATCCCTGATTTAAGGTATGTAATTAGACCTGATGGGCCACTGATGTAAAGGCACATAGTAAACTCCAAGTGATGTTCCCTTTATGACACCACCCCATTGACAAGTAAAATCTTTATTTCTGATGTACTTATTTCATTGGCTATTATGAAAGGATAAAAACGTAAATGTTATTGTATTTAAACATATGTTGTTTGTTGCATACTCATATTTTAAATGCATGTTCATATTTCTCTACGCAACAATTTAAGCACATCATTATACCATGAATCCTCTTTGTTCACTATGTGTGTTCATTTGTTTTACTGTAAAGATCCAGACACAAAACTTATCAGAAATTGTCAGAACCAGAACTTTCTGTTTGTAAAATCGAAATAACGAAAAATGTCTCTCCTCACTTTACTTGGATAATCCAATGTACAACGCCATCTCGGAACGATCATGTAACAGACGATCAGCTGATTTTCAACATGTCAAAGGTTTATGTATCTTTCAACATGTGATAAAATATATTCATAGAGTCTACGTAAAGTGAATTTGAAAATGTGACCAGACTAGGAAGGAACTGATAAGTTTTTGATGATCTACTAAACATCACAAGCTATAAACTGGACCTTATAAAAATAAGTTGAAGATCTATAGAGTGTGTACAGCTTATATATTGAACATCAACAACTATAAAGTGTTGACATGTTACATAAAATTAGTTAAAAGTCTGGTTAATTTGTTGACAAGTTATTGTTGACTAGAGTCTGTTGGAAAGGCATTTTGATCTGATGTGATCTGAATCAATTCTGATCAAGAAGAAGGCAAATATGGCAACATCTCAATCAATCCCAATCTCAAATCAATCCCAATCTCAAATCAATCCCAATATCTCTTCTAATTAGAAGTAATAGAAATTAAACAACTAAACTGAATTTCAAAGGTAATATCTAAGAAACAGCCATCCATTAATCAATCCATCCATCTATTTTCTATGCCGCTTATCCTTTGTGGGTCACGGCTTAGGTGGAGCCAATCCCAGTGGACTTCAGGAAAGGACACCCGGGAAGGGTCCCTAATCTATCGCAAGGTTAAGATAGAGACAGACAAGCATTCACACTTACATTCACATTCATGGACAATTCAGAGTAGCAGGTTGATCTAATCGGCATGTCTTCAGACTGTAGGAGGAAACTGGTCGACCTGGAGGAAACCCACATAGGCACAGGGAGAACATGCAAACTCTGCACAGGAAAGCTCCTGGTCGACCAAATCTGGAACCATCTATGCCATTACAACAGTGCTAACTACTACACCACTGTGCCACCCTCATCTAAGAAAGAGTGCCAGCATATTTTTCTTTCTTAATAGTTAATTTTCTTTCACCTAATTTTTAGTTCTTAAGTCTCTAATTATTCTGTCTAATGATGGAAAGTTTATTGCCACCGACTCTTCTTTGGTCCATGTGCTGAGACACAACGTTCTCCAGATGCTAATACAACATTTACAGTCCAGTTGTAACTCCAGTCCTCTTATTGCACATGCTTTCTTTTGCTAAACATGGATAGATTTGTGTAAAAAAGTTTTAATTTTTGTGACACAGCTTACACTGACCCTGAACTTCATAGTGTATTTGAGAGCAAAACAATACTAATAAACACACACAACATATTATATAATGTGAGTGACTCAGTGCTGTTAATGTTGAGTGATGGATCGATGCCAGTAGGTTGTTTTCTTCTTCTTACTTTCTTCCCTGGTATGAATGAGAGTTAATTGTCAGAGTACATGAAGGTAAAAAGAGTTTGTTTGAAAAACTTTTGCTGAAGGTGACGGTGTGAAGATATTTTTGCGGGCAGCTCTTCATAATGAGCTATATTTTTGCCATGGTACTATTTAACAAAGTAATTATCACGTATTCTTTTTTCAATGACAACTGTTGTGATGCTGCCATGGAAACAAGGCTGAGAAAGTTAAACTTAGAAACGCATAACTACAGAAACTATTAGCACGCTTTTAGCGCCATGCGTGCTCAAACGGGAACGTGCCAAAGCTGCTGTGGCCACAAATTAATCCTCTTCAAAGACGGGCCAAAGATCTCGAATTGTGGGCGTCAGGAAGCTGGAGCGGAGTTTCACTAAGCTGAATCTGTGGACTCCAACAATTTTCTGAGGGCCTGAATGGGAGGAGGCAGAAAAGGGAAAATCACAGTAATTGCATGCAGTGTTGACAGAGGCTATTACTGTACTGAAGTACAAAGTGAGGAACATGAACCTCAGCAATCCTGAACTTTCAGACCTACCCAAAGTTGAACAAGACCCACTTAAAAATCTTTTGGAAATTTAACTTAGGCCTGCAAAAACTTGCTTTCGTTGAGTAGAAGAACGGTACTAAGTATCTAATCTTCATTTCTTCATAATATATGTATTACTCTGAGTTTTTATTCCAGCAGTTATCAGAAACTAATCCATGGAAATGCCAACCATACCACAGCACTGGAACAAATTTTTAACAGCCCACTTAGGTCTATATTCAACTCTTCTGATTGAATTTTTAAGAAAATTGCATCACTTAACCATCAGAAATAAACATCCCTCCCACACAGATCAGGATCTCACCCAGCGAAACTGCACCATTTCAACAGCCTTTTACTGAATGTCATCAGGTTAGAGTCTGGCTGAAGGGAATTCTTTTTTTATTCCTTTTTTAGTCATTAAATCTCACTTCTGACATACACCAGTTAACTATACAGCCAAATGATTTCTACATGATGCTGAAATACCATTCTGTGCATGATTCATCAATATAAAACAAAACACCGCATCCAATAATATCATAGTCCATCATCATCATCATCATCATCATCATCGCTACCTGCAATGCTACCTGCTGCACCATCATTATCCATACAGACGTTATTTGTTTAATTCCAAAGTATGCTATGTTAAGAAGAGAAAAAATATATATTTTAAAGCTCACAGTGCTTGTTTAATTCTTCCAAAAACACTCACATCATCCATAATGCTGTTACACTGTTCATATTAGTCTTATGTTTGAAAGTGGGTCACATGATGGGTCACATCAGATACATAGCTACATCTGTGGAGACAATTTCAAACATCATATTCCTCATCACATTGCTAATCTGGCACAGTCATGAAGGTTTCTCCTTCAGAAAGAGCTGGACATTCTCTCCAAAGAGGCCCCTCAGATGGTTGTTTAGTTCCTTGGAATATCTGGCATGCACTACTGCAAATCGGACCTGGCAGGTCTTCCCCTTCGTTTCATCAGACCTCTGCAACAGATCCAGAATTCAGCTGCATGATTTGTTTTTTAACCTCACCAAGTTCTCACACATCATTAAACATTAAAAAAATAAGAGTAGAGAAAGCAGCACTGCTTCTGCTACTGTATAACCTCATACTATCTCCTTAACAGAGCTTTAGCTTGGGAATATTCTTAAATTCAGACTTATTTGTACTATCATGGTTTAATGGAAACCACACAGATCTTCTGTCACTCTTGATGAGGATGCCTGCTAAATGTTATAAATGTCAATGAACGTAATCTATAGCAATAACTCTGGATTTGTCCTAATGAAAAATTGGATCATTTAAAATGCAGACAAATCTACTCATTATTCTAAATTTAATATTAATACTTCATATGCCTTAATATGAAATTAAAATATAACTATCCTGTTCACACTCATCACATTTACTTAAATAATATTGTTTATTTGTTTCAAACACACACACTAGTTAATTTCTGTTTCTTAAACCTACAGCTTAACAAAATATTTTTATATAACAGTTGAAATAAAAATGGGTTGATGGTGGCTGTAGATCTTGATTGATCTTGTAACGTCTCATATTTTAGATGGAGACATTCAGTAGAAGTGAGACTTCCATTTCTGTCTCCTCATGTGGTGATGGTGAAGAATGGAACACGGCGTCACTTTGCTTTTCTGCCAACCCGAGCAGCTGGACGACGACACCTGGGGTGAGTGCAATGAGCAGCTCGTCTGTCTCTAAAGCCGATTACATCACTGGTGCTCTCGGCTCCTTACTAAACGACCCTGCAGGTGAGATCATGCCAACAGTCTTGATGGGTTTTGTGCTTTGGAGAGTTAACACATGCCTTTGGGGCAGAATGATTTTTTGTGTTTTATTGTAAGACTACACCATGAGAATAGTGCTTCCCTAACAAAGAGAGAAAAACAAGAAGAGAAGAAAGAAAAAAACCTTCACACTTTATTTTATTTAATGGTTTTTTTTTTCTTCTTTTTTCTTTCCCCAGTTTGTCAGTTTGTAGTTGCATGTCTTGAGATGTATGCATGTCTTAAGATAAGATTAGAGAAGATAAGAGAAGAGAAGATAAGATAAGCTTTTTATAATTTAGTAAGCTTAGAAATTCAGTCCCAGGGTAGTAGCAAGTATAGCATATGTGAGACACATTGAAAAATTAACAAACACGAGAAAAACATGTATATACAAAGTAGAATTTTGCATGACTCGTAGAGAAAGAACATAAAAATGTTTTGGGTCCAAACAAGGACAAAAAATTTCAAGTGCTTTTTTTGTTAGAAATATGACACTCAAGGACTCTATGTCCAAACTCGGGAGCTTTTTTATATATGTTATTCTTTTTTTTCCACAATTGTAGAAAAAAAGCTTTTATTTTGAAGCACACACACACACACTTCTTAAGTCACTACAAACATCACTCTTTTGATTATGTATGGTGATTTTACTTCAACAACTGCTGCTGAATACCAAGAGGTTTTACTCCAGAGACTGAATAACAAGTCTTGTTATTTTGTACGTGCTGGATTGCAGTTTATAAAATGTTGGTCAGTTATGCACATTGTGACATGTTTTTATTGCCTTTATTATTTATTCTGAGTGTGTAGCTGCTGAAAGGAAAGCATTTCCTTTTCAAAATGTGGTATTCTATATATGCCCACCTGTTGTCTTTATAACGGTTTGATACCTATTCACACCAAACACGTTACATGTTAACTCTGCCAGACTGCTCAGCTGATCATTACCAATTATGCTCTGCCTATGTGTTATAACTCTGCTAGACAGCTCTGCGTTTTTCCTTTTTTTCTATTTTAAAAGTATGCAAATTCTTTCTCTTGTAAACAACACGTGTTGTTGTCATGGACAAACAAGAAGCCTTTTGTTGCGAAAACGTGCAGAAAGTTTTCAGATTTCACACTGGCAACGGCACAGGCTCCATGCTGGTGAGAAAGTGCTAGAAGAAACATCTGCTACCTCATCTGGAGCATCTGAGACAGGTCAAGATGCTCACAGAACACAAAACATGAGCAATTTATCTATTTGTGGCTTTATTCAGAGTTGAGTTAAGTGTGTAACAGGCCTCAGGCTTTAACTATCACCTTAAATGCTTCTTAGAAATTTGCATGAAACAGATGTGTGTCTCGATTACAGACATTTTTCTCGCCTGATATCTGCTCAAGAGAGAAGTCCAGTGTGACTGTTCAACAGTTCTAGCAATAATATATCATGCTGAAATTATGTTTTGACCGTAAATACAATTAAAAGCCTGTGGAATGCCATTAAAGGAGAATATTAAATTTATAAATGTGACACTTAATTAATTAATTTGATCTTTTCCAGATAAACCCCTCTCTGCACATGTTGCTCTTCCCAGCTTGGCAAATGCTGCTTGTTCTGAGTTCAACACGTTTTTGTTATTATTTAAATTGACATTTCTCCTATCCTGTTAGCTCATTGCTTTTTTTAATTGTCAATTATCTTCGTCATCTATGTCTCATTTCTAATCGCACTGTATTTCCAGTTTGCTTCCCTGGTTTTCAGTCCTTGCTTCATATTTCTTATTCACTAACATACCTTTGTTCAGTGTAATTATTATTCATTCTGTATTATTTGTAAATCCTGTGTGCCTTTGTATCTGGCGTTTTGTATACTTCCATGCTTAAAGGCCCTTACATAAAGGATTTTTTTTCCACTTCGGACGAGACAGCATCTTAACCCGAGACAACTTCCCTCACGTAAATATTGATTCTGAACTTGCCAATATTGCTGCCTTTTGTCATATCAGTATCTCAGAGACCAATATTGTGGTAATAATTTACAAATGATATTACATCAGCCTCAGTGCAGTGGCTTACATAAGGGATTAATTTGAGGAAAAGTTTACTGTAGTCATTGTAAATCAGCACAACATTCCTGACATGTATGTCCTGTATGCTGCTGGATTTCTACACTTATTGGTCAGTACAGTGACACATGCACTCATTGTTACAGCCAGCTCAGGATCCTACAGCGGCAGCCCAAAGCTGTTGACAATCCCACCTTTAATGGAGCAGGGATCAGAGTGGTCAGTGCTATGAAGTCCTCATTACTGCTTCCCTATTAGAAGTGTCACCAAGTGGTCACTCTGATGGAAGGCAGATGGGCAGACATGTTCCCTGGTCTTCTGAATCGAACTTCTCTTAGCTGGTTATTTGACAGTCTTGTTTTTTCTGCATATACAATGATGAATAATGTAGCGATATGAAGAGGGACATTCAGGTTCATTTAGCAATGTTTACAGACGATTGCACGGCGGTGATTTGGAAGTCTGAATGCAAATGTGGCATCTCGCACTGAAAGGTGAGGTGTTCATTCACCCAAGCATGAATTGTTTCCCTGTGATTCTTATCCAACTGCTACATTTTCCACCTCCATATTTTTCCACCGGACTACCAAAAAAAAAAAACCACCTTGAAGAAATAGACACAGTTTTGTTGCCCTGAGCTGTAACCCTATTCAATATAAGACTACACAAATCCTTTCAGCATGAACAAAAATACTGTTAGTGCTGGAATACGGCTCTACATACAAATAGCACTTATTATTCACAGTTAAATGCATTTACACTTAGAACAAGTACACTGGGAAATTTTTCTTGTGTGCTGATTTATGTACTCGGGCAAACACGAAATAAATTATAGTTAGAGACATAGTCAAAATCTATCACTATCACCTTCTGTTGTTAATCATATACACAATGCTGTACATCATACACTATACATATATGTTTATAAAAAAAATAATAACCAATATTATGTAACAGTTTAAAAAAATAACAGCAACAGGGCAAAATTTTACAAGAAAATAATCAATGATGGAATGGGATATTTGTATGGCCTTTTATATATGTTTTGCCCCACCCTTGGGTGGCCTATGGAGTGAACAACCCTCACCCTCTGACCCAAATCAACTACAGAAAACACCTTTAAAACAAACAAATCCATGGGATTTATTGCATTAAAACTGCAAAATTCACACAGACAAACAACATCACCACAACCAAATCACAGGCTGAAGGGCAACATGACCATCAGTCCCTAAAATAGAAGCCTCTCTGCACATAAGCTTTTTAATTATTATTATTAAGTATGAATCCTACCACTATACCCCTGCAAACACTAGAATTCTCTTTCCAGCTCTAGAAAAGAACAAATATAGAAATGCCAGCACTATTAGCATTTCTACACTAGTTGGACCTATTTCCCAAAATATAAACAAACTAGTAGACTAATTTAACCCACTGCGACCCTGACCAGGCAGTTACTAAGGATGAATAAATAAAAACAGCAAATGCATGGCCACACACAAAGTTACATGTACATATTAATCAACATGGTCTTTCTTTGTCTTACCAGCTTCATATCTGACTTCCTGTTCATGCTTCCATAAAAGTTAATGCCTCCTTGAATAGTGTGCCTCCTGTTTACATTTGTTTCTTCATTCCAAATAATATATTCATATTCTGATATAGCTCTAATATAAGTAGGCTATTCCCTCGAGACCCAGCAGGAAAAAGGTTGTATTATTGCGTTCTTTGACATAATACAAGTGCTTTTGATTGTAATAAAAGTTAAAGAGAAAATTGTTTCAAGAACATTACCTATTTATATTTTATTGTCTGTCACTTGCAGTGGACATCAGGTCTTATTTGATATAAAATGTTGATGACCGAGTAGATCAATGCTGTTGCTGTTAATTTAACCCTTGTACTCATTAGACAAATACAGTGAAGAAGAAAACATCCTTTCAAGTTTCTAAAAGTTGAAATAATTATTTCATTAATTCAAGCTATTCATTCAATTAATGAATTAATTCACAGTATTGGCTGTCTTTTTAGTAATGAAGAATGATGAATTGGCTCCAGTAAGGAAAAACAGTAAACTGAAGTTTTTATGAGTGACAGGAGCAACTTGTGGGTTGATTATGGGTGATTATTGGTTTGTCCTTCAGGGAGATCCCTTAAAGGTTCCATGTAGAACTCTAAAACAGTTTTTTTTTTTTCTTTCAGAGAGAATTCCAAATAAAACCCACAAATATCCAATGAGTTCTTAAGGAATCCTTTTTCTATTAAAGGCAGAGAAGGCATTTTTTGTTTAATTTATTGAAATTCTCTTTACATCTCAGTAGAAAAGAATAAATTTAATGATAATGTCAATAATATGACAATAATAAAAAGAATTGACCAAATTAAATTATTGGATGGCCTGTCTACCTGCGTTCGCTCTGCCTGGGCACTCGCTGCCATGTGACCAGGGTCTTCCTCAAGGCTAGGCAGACATATTGTAGACATATTGCTAAAGCTAGCGAGCTAGTCAACAGCTGTGAGTACTAACAATAACCATTATTGTTGTTTACATTTATAATGATAATGTTAGGTGTTTTCTTGTGAATGAGACATGAGGAAGTGGTTCCACCATCTCTCAAGGTACAAGGAAGACATGCATCTAAACTCTTCTCTGTTTTGGCACCCAGTTGGTGGAATGAATTTCCCCTAGATGTCAGAACAGCCGAGTCATTGGGTGTCTTCAAACGACGACTAAAGACCTACCTCTTTCGGATGTACTTGGACTAGCACTTATTTATACTTCACTTTAAAAAAAACTTTTTGCATTACTTGCCAACAGTTTTTATTGTGATGGTATTCTTAGCCCGGGTCCTAGTGAACCAGTATCATAATATATTTACTGATAGAGACATCAAAGCACTTATGTAAGTTGCTCTGGATAAGGACGTCTGCCAAATGCTGTAAATGTAAATGTAGGTAGTTGGATGTGACAACGGCATGCTACTCTCCTCTCCCCAACACTCTCTTTCCTCAAGTCTTTATTCGGTTGGATACTTTCAAAATCTAGCTTGTCCTTGTTGGTTTCTCCACTGGTGCCTGCCCTAGCTTTAACAGCATGCATCATGGAAGGGAATTTCTTTCAGGTTGTTGTACCCACCTCTTGTATTATGGTGGTCTTATGCTGGTTTCTTTCCACTGATGAGTGGAGTAAGTGGGACCAATACACCGAGCATAGACATACATTTTCAGAAGTCATGGTTAGGATCCTGAACACATTTACATCATAAAATTCCTCAGAAGTAAATCTTACCTGGCCAGTAATATGTTTTCTGATTCTGCTGCTCTGGCTTTATATAAATTCCACTAATCTGAACCTTCATTTATTTTTAAGGATCCACCTTGAAATGTCTATCTTCCGGTGCTAATGTGTAAAGAAACCAAATGAGTCATACGATATAAGTGATGCTACACAACAGCACAAGACTTGTGTGTGTTTGTGTGTGTTTAGTCCGAGTGGTAGATCCCCCAAGTGAGCTGTCACTGAAAAGCGACCATTCCCTCGTCAATAAGCTTTCACCGCTGGCCCACTTATCTTTCCTTAGCAGATTTGTGTGCTGCTGCATGATAGCCATCGTTCTGTGGGCGAGAGAGGGGAGATAAGACTCCCGAAATGAGTGCCGTGTTTTTTCACAACCATCCATGATTCTTTCCCCATGATAAATGCAGCTGTATCTCAACAGATGCCCACAAAAAAAACCCCACCCCATATTACATTTACTGTCGAAAGAAGTGTCTGCTCTGTGTGTTACCTTGTGTGTGTTACACCTATAACTTGTTACTCTTCATGTTGCTTATCCGCTGCTGTCACTGCCGTGTTTTTGGACTCGTTATCATCCTTACTTGTGTATCTGAGCAGTGAAAGGCTTCATGACAGTAAGAAAATGTGGCTACTCTTATGCGGTAGCGAATATATACAGACTGTTTATCCACTTCAGTGGACAGTGTGTATGTCATGAGAAGAGCTGAGAAAGGAGAAAAATCTCTAGCTACAGCAATTAAAGCTAGGCCACCATCTAATCTTCACCCATCTTAAGTGCTCTTTCCGTTCAGTTCAATATGGTCAATGAGATACTAGTGTAGGACCGGACAGGGGGTGTAACATTTGGCTGAAAAGTGAGGGAGAGAGAAAGCCATTAAGCACCCACTATAATTACACGACCAATAAACAAAGACTATTGCTCCGACTTCTTAACTAAATATCGAATTTTAGGGTTAAGTCTGCATTTCTGAAGAGAATGCAATCATTTTGCTGCATTTTTAATATGTTTTTCTCCACAGTTTAGTTGCTTTTATTCGTCTCAACTGCACAAACAGCCTACGAATGTGATCACTCAAGTCATTGAGATGTGCAGGTTGTAATCTGAGGAACATTATAGTTGTATTTATTTCCCAAGTCCAAAAACTGTGGATCAAATTAGCATTAATACTTATTTAGGAATAACTTAATCCTGGTCAGGATTGCAGTGGATTTGAAGCATATTGTAGGGACACAGGGTCCAAATAGTTTTACTGCTGCTACTACTACTTTTATAATAATAATAATAATAATAGTAATAATAATAATAATAATGCACTTTTTATACTGCACTTTTCCCAAAAAAGGTAAATAAGACAAGCTATAATACTAAGGCAAAATATTTAGAAAGCATGCAAATGATGCTAAAATCCAAAATTGATATTAAAATGGAGCTCCTGAATGGTGCAACAGAAAAGCATTTGTGAAGTTACGAGTTGTAATCCCAACAATTCCACCACCATCCATGGCAGAGAGTAAAGACAGAAAAATTAACCATGCTCTCTGGGTGGAAGCGATAGCTTACTCTCTCTCCCCTGTCAGTCATAGTGACACTAGCCAATCATGGACATCTATAAGGTCAGGTCATGTATGCAGGAGAGGAGGGTCTATAGCACTCTCCTCTGAGGGTGTTACTGCCCTGTGAGGCAGCATGAAGTTAGAAACAATGCAGTTAGCTGTCTTCAACTGTCTCACAGGAAAAGTGTTAGCCTTCATCCAAGTTAAATGTAAGCAAGGTAGCAAAACACCCTGGATTTGATTTGACCAGTTCATAATAGGGCACCAAACACACACCACTGAACTCGGAGGAAATTGAAACAGGGAGAATATTAAATATCACACAGACAATAACCCAAGCTCAGAAAAAAACCCTGGACCCTGCAGGTATAAAGTGCCAACACTTCCTCCTGCACCACCATGCTGCCCTGGTAAAAAAAAAAAGAAAAAGAAAAGAAACACTGATTTATAATTGTTTTCTTAATAACCATATGCAAAATTGCCTTGAGGTCATGGTAAGGCCAAAGTAATCATCATTTAGCAAAGAGAGAGTTTTTTGGTTATTCAGATAGAACATCTAATACACTGTTCTAGAAGAGTTGCTATGTTCAGACAGGGTTATGTGCTCATTGTGCTTACAAGAATATTTTGTATGAAACTAATCACATTTTAATTTTAGCCATACAGAGTGGTTCTCAGTAATTTATTAAAATATCTCGGGGAAAAGTCTTATTTTCCTAACACTCCCTATCATTTCCATATTTCCTAGTAGTGAAATGTTTGACCTAAAAGCAGTGTTAATTTTGACAATAAGTATTCACTGACAAACCTTTATTTTAAGACTAAATTTTAATGACAACTTAAATGAAAAAATGTTTGACAACGGAATCTCATTTTTCCCTGACCAGTAAAAGCGAGTAAAGATAAAAGAGCTGGCTTTGTTCAGGCGGACAACCTTGCTCACTTCAAGGGAATTTTTACAGCCAGGAGAAACATCCTTCAGCAATATATCACCTTACCTGTTTCACGTTCCTGACTGTAGTTGGGGTGGGACATAATCTCGCTCGCTAGGCTTGGTAACAGCTTTCACAATGCTCCTGGATTATAACAGGTATATGAATCTCAACACACATACCGTGTTGGTCTGAACAAAGTAACATCTTTATATGAATATAGTGGTCATCACATCACAGTGTACAAAATGCTGTCTTTACTACATAACTAGCAAAACAGTAGCAGAGTCATGGCTAACTTCCACATAGCAGCAACATCATCAAAACAAAAAATAAGCAAGCAAACAAAAAACAAACAAACAAAACACATGCATCCAGCCCCATAGTAGCTCATCTTAAAGTTACAGAGCACATTTTACCAGTATCGTGAAACTGTCTAAAAACCTAAAATTAAAACTGAGTTCCATTGTTTAAATCTTGACGAAAACAAATCAAAACAAAAACACTAAAATGTGACTAAAGTGTTCCTACATTTTTCAGTAAGCAATTAAGACTAAAACTAAATTTAAAATTCTTGTCAAAATGAACATGGCCTGCTACAACTTATACCAAAAGTTATTAACAAAGAAACAACTTATCACTTTATAGCAACTCTAAACAGTTGCTCCCTCATCAGCCTCTCTTTTTTCTCTCTCGCTCTTGAAGCTAGTAAAACAGGAGAAAAAAATGCAACTGGTCATGTTAGAAAAGTACCCATTTGTGCTATACGTCATTGTGAATGAGTTGTTACTATAGAAACGGTCATGTTTAAAAACAAGCGCATGAATATAAACCTGTGATTTGAATTAGAGCTTGAAATACAGCTGTCAGAACTGCTGTTATAGAAAATTAATCAACACCTTCTGAGCAAATTCTCAGATTTGAGAATTGAACAGTGCTGTGATGTAATGGAGGAAAACAAAATGCTGGCTTCCGGCAACGAGGCTGTTTTTTTTGTTAAATAGAAGATCTCAGGAGACACCCAGAACTGTCACACTCTGTAGCTTCGGATACAGAGGATAAGGTATAGAAAGAGAGAGAGAGTGTGAGAGAGAATGAGAGAGAGGGAGCAAGACATATGGTTAGAGAGAAATGGTGGATATAGAGCAAAGTATAGGACAGGGAGGATGTTTTTTTTTATCTGCCGAAAGTGTAGAGGCCGCTGTCGTCATGATCAGTGGAGCATCAGGCGTGTGAGAGTGTGGCCACAGGGAGTGCAGGATTGAGAGAGAAAATGCACTCACTGACAACATCGGAGGTAAAAGTAGCAACACGGACAACAGGGTGCCGCAGTCCTCTGCTTGTCCAACGCTGCTAGTCCAGCAATGCTGTCATTTCTGCTTTTTCTCAAACACGTGTCCTCATTGTCCAGCCTAAACGCTGTTGTGTTTTTTGTTTTCTTTTTCTGTCTTTCACCATGTGAGTCACCGTGTTTACCGTTTCACACTTTTCCTAGATTTCTACAGACATTTTCAGTTTTATCTCGCATTGCAGCCCACTGTTCCTGCTAAAAGATGGCATATGTAGCAGCGTAATGCCACGTTGGTTTTGTAGGCCCCGTGTGTGTAAGGCCCATCAGTGGCAGCTGTTGTTCAAAGCACAGCACAGAAACACATGTTCGCTTTTTCACCTCTCTGTTTCTAACGCAACCTTCACAAGGATATTTTGGCATCCATCAGAAAATGCAGCGATACGCCTTTTGTGTGAGTGGGCAGATGTCCATGTTTTAATTTACTTTGTTCCGGGGAAAGTCATCCAAAAATGTTCCCTCATAAGTGAAAATAATGCTAATGTTTGCTTTCTTTTTTTTCAATGGATTTTCTTTATAAATGCAAGAGTAATAATAATAAAAAAAGGAAAATGTTTGGCGGAGTGCTGTTTAGTTGCATCAGTGCTACCTGAGCGCTAATCTATAATCAATAATCAATGTGGCTCTAATGTTTTTGAATGAATGGGTCACTGTTTAGCTTCACGCTAAATGAAATGCTATGATAAAACATTAAACTTCATCTGCCTTTAAGTGGATATTTTGGAAATTTGAGAAATTTTACATTTATAGTTCAGTCTAGCAAACAGTTCCATTTAGGATCTTTAAACTTCTTCGGTTTGTCCCTCTAAAAATTGCCTTTCAGAGAAAATTCCAGAGAAAACTCATTTAGAAAAGAGATCTGACTGAATAAGAATTCATTATTCAGAACAAACAGATAATAAATCCTAAATAGATAGAAATACAGATATGAACAGAAGGTGCACTATTATTTTTTTTACTTTTTTTTCTTTTAGAAAGCTTGCCAGAAACATTCACAGGGTGTGTATCAGGACTGGGATCCTGCAGGATGCAGCACAGAAAGTCACAAGAGATATGAGCTGGTCGTGGTGGCAGTGGTTTAAATTAGGCATTTAGTTTGTTAGAATCAGCTGTCAGCTAAAACAGAATCAGCTTTTATTCAGAAAATTTAAGTAGGTACAAACAAAACAAAACAAAAATGTCCTTTTCTTTTTTTTCTGGTGTGTCCAGAGACCTAGTGGTGGTGTTTAAAAAAAAAAAAGAAAAAAAAGTTTAGGAGTCTCTCTTCCCTCCATCACTGACATTCACCACACACGCTGCATCCGCAAAGCCACCAGCATTATGGACGACCCCACACACCCCTCACACACACTCTTCACCCTCCTGCCATTTGGCAAGAGGTACCGAAGCATTCTGGTCCTCACTGCCAGGCTCTGTAATAGCTTCTTCCACCAAGCCATCAGACTCCTGAACACTCAGGGACTGGACTGACACACACACACACAAATGTACACTCATCTACCTCAAAAACATTGCACATTTTGCACCTCTATAATTTGGCACATCTACCTCTACCATTTTGCACACTACATTTGGATTAGCGCTGCTCTGTCTTGTCTCCTGATGTCTTCACCGTCTTGTGACAGTGTTTTTGTCTTGTGTTATTATGTATGCACTGTTTGCAGTGTTTGCACATTTGCACACTTTGCTCTTTATGTTGTTTTTGCCATGTTTGCACACATGAACTCTATGTTGTCTTCGGTTTTCTGTTGCACACCTGCACCTTTTGTACTTGTGTGTTGTCTTATATGTAACACCTTGGTCCTGGAGAAACGTTGTCTCATTTCACTATAAACTGTAACACATGTATATGGTTGAAATGACAATAAAAGCCACTTGACTTGACCTGACTTGGCTACAGATACAAAGCCAATGAAATGCAGTTAGCATCTAACCAGAATTGCAAAATACAGTATTATTTACAGATATAATAATGTTATAATACAGTAATGTTATCAGATAGGTGGCATAGGCTGTGCAACAATGTAAGTGGTTCATTTTGTACAAAACATTAGTAGTGCAAATCGAATGTTAAAGTACTGAACAGTGTAGGATGTGTGCAGTGATGCTTCTAGAGTGGTGGTGTGGAGTTCAGCATGGTTACTACCTCAGGGCAGAAGCTTCTACTGAGCCTGCCAGTGCAGGCTTCTGTAATGTCTGCCAGATGGGAAGAGCGAGTGCATGGTTTGGGTGAGTGGCATCCTTGATGATGTTACATTGCCTTCCCAAGCAACATTTGTGATAAATATTTTTAATGGAAGGTAGCGGAGTGCTAGTAAGCCATTGGGCAGTTTTCACCACCCACTGGAGTGCTTTATGGTCTGATCCAGAGCAATTACCATACCATACTGAAATGCAGTTTGTGAGTACCCCGATGGACTGTTTATTGTCGCTGGAGATTTCAAACACGCAAATCTCAAGTCAGTGCTCCCGAAATTCCACCAGTATGTGGACTTTGCTACGAGAGGGGCAAACACGCTGGATCT
>JAQMYM010000003.1:6103543-6131183 GCA_030014255.1 Parauchenoglanis ngamensis | reverse complement strand
TCTTGAGCAAAACCTGTGTCAGTCTGCCTGTGATTTGAGACTGGGACGGAGGTTCACCTTCCAGCAGGACAATGACCCGAAGCATACTGCTAAACAACACTCAAGTGGTTTAAGGGGAAACATTTAAATGTGTTGGAATGGCCTATTCAAAGTCCAGACCTCAATCCAATTGAGAATCTGTTGTCAGACTTGAAGAAAACCATCCAACATGAAGGAGCTGGAGCAGTTTTGCCTTGAGGAATGGGCAAAAATCCCAGTGGCAAGATGTGGCAAGCTCATAGAGACTTATCCAAAGCGACTTGCAGCTGTAATTGCCGCAAAAGGTGGCTCTACAAAGTACTGACTTTAGGGGGGATGAACAGTTATGCATGCTGAAGTTTTCTGTTATTTTGTCCTATTTGTTGTTTGCTTCACAATAAAAAAATAAATACATCTTCAAAGTTGTAGGCATATTCTGTAAATGAAATGGTGCAAACTCTCAACCAATCCATATTAATTCCAGGTTGTGAGGCAACAAAACATGAAAAATGCCAAAGGGGTGAGTACTTTTGCAAGGCACTGTATACTGGGCTTGAGCAGTCATTGTCATAAATGTTATCTCTAGTGGATCATCTATAGCACAACAATAACTCTGACAAAGTTGCATATATAGCATTGGTACAAACAAATACATGACACATACACTTATGGCCATTGATATACCTACTGTAGTTCATTATCTTCTAACCTATTAGCTAACTTATCTTATAAATAAACAGCTAGATATAAAACAGTAGAAAGCTATGAGCAGAAAACATCAGTGATCACAATAACTGTAACAATATTACAACAACAATTGTCTAATATAAAACACATGTGGATGGAAGATGGTTATTACATGGCTTTTAGTCACTTCAGTATTTTATTCTGAAGCCTTAAGCAGAGGGAAATATAAATAAAGTATAGGTATAGTAAATATTTCCAGAGAACTAGTTTTAGAGACCACACTCTCTGCTACATCTACATTTTCTAACCCTTTTCCCACAATATTTATGGGTCAGTATATATCTATGTTTGATTGCTCAGTTTTGTGAGCAGGCAGCACAGTTGTTTGGTCCCAGCCGGGGCTCCTTCCAAAATCGAGCTCATCAATGAGTATACAGGGCATAATGCTGCTCGAACAAGACTTCCCCCAACACTGCCAGCTCACTTCCTTTTCTCCTTCTCTCTCTTTCTCTTCCCATATTGTCATACTTTCTGAAAGGGTTCAATATTGTCCCTCAAATGAGTCAGTACTTTTGTTGCTCCCGTTCGAAGATGGATGACGAAGCTGTCACTGTTTTATCAACAGCTACAATTTTGCATAAAAATAATTCTCTCCCCAACTCCAGCTTACCCAGGCTCTCCACATGCTAATCACACAACTAGTCATTGTGGAACAGAAGCATATTCTCCCTCCTCTCTATTGATTTACTGAAGAATGACAAATATTTTTTGCAGTGTTTTAGCAGTCTTTTTTTTCCTTAAACATTCACATTAAACACAAATAACTCTTGGCTTCCTGTTGCACTTGAGAATGGGAATCATTCTGGATTGTGCTAATAATCAAAATTTGTCAGGATTAAGATTTGAGGAGATGATTGAATTGATGTTTAAAAATTTCACTTTGTTGTTGGCAGAGGTTGATTGTTTTTTTTTTGTTTTTTTTTGTGTGCCTGGGAATCATTTAATCAGGATATTTATTCAAACAGGATTCTCTAATTGTCTGACAAATGGGTATGTCGAAGTATATTCCATCCAAAGTTCATCTATGGGAAAGTTTTTCAAGTCTGCTGAACTGGTAAACTCAGATTCAACCCGAATGAACTTTACAAATGGACAACAGACATCGTTTTCATGTGTTTGTATGTTTTGATGGGTGTTGCATAGCCCTGCCACACAACTGAAATAGATGCTACATTCAAATACCCAGATAGCACACAGACATCTAGCCAATGTTGGCACATTAAATCTCAGTGATGCCAAATGCAGCTTGTTTGCTAATTGGGAAAATGTCTGCAAAACCTCATTTTTACCACTTTTAATGCATTCAGACATCTCAAATCTCACGTACTGGCCTTGAGACACATGCTTTGGGGCCAGATTTCATAGCCTCATGCCAAAATCTTCGAATCTCACGCACTACAGAATAATCTCAAATAATATTTGAGTTTATCTCCTTCATTTCATTTGATTTGTTGTTATGGCGATAAATGAAACCTGAAATCTAAATGAAAATGCACTGACAGTGAAAACACTGAGGCTACACTGGGCACAGGTTCACTGAAACATGACAGTTGAGAACTGGTAAAACATAACCTGGTCTTTTTCCATTTGTCAGCTTTCCAATTTTAGTGAGCTTATGCCAACTGTGGCCTCAAAGTCGATGTTGTCTTCTGCTGGTCCAGCCCAACCGTCTGAGGTTTTAGGTGTTCGGAGATGCTTTTCTGCTCACCATTGTTGTATAGAGTGGTTATTTGAGTTATTGTAGCCTTCCTGTCAGCTATAACTGGTGTGGCCAGTCTCCTCTGACCAACAAGGTGTGTTATTTTTAAGTAGCTTTTATAAAACCTCACACGTTATAATGTCCTGAACTTTATTGGTATGTTAATGTTCATAATGTTGCTTTCTTGCTTTAAACATGTTGGAAAATTTATTCAGTTTCTGATTGTAGTCAGTCGTACCCTGGCAGCTAAACAAAAAAGAAAGTTAGAGTATAGAGTAGTCACAGGAGGGAAGTAGTGTGAAAGGAACTTGTGCAGAAACTGGCTATTAAATGATGAGAGATTAAATAAATGGTTTCAAGGAGGGAGTCCTGACTGTTTCAAAGTGACATGCTTGAATCACATATATTCAAGGACAGCTGATAGTAGTGATTGATCAAAAATGACATTGTACTGATGTCTACCCAATAAGCAAACAAGCAGTATGTAGCATCATTGAGAGGTAATTTGCACTGTGTATTTGTACTATATGGGATGAATCATGTTCACTGTGGTGACATGAAAAAAGAAAAAAATCATTTAAACAGCCAGCTTCACAACATTATAGGTTGTGACTCCATCTTGTTGTTATCTCCATATAGGTGAACCCTTGAAAGTTTAGCTCTTGATGCTAATGTTAACTATAGTGTAATTAATTGTGCTGAGTATTTTCTTTAATTTAAATATATATTTGATTCAGTTTCTGCTGTCCATTTGCCTTTACATTGTCTGTGCTATCTTCCTTGTTAGCCTCAATTATTAGCTTAAGCTGAGCATCCGTATTGTGTTCGCACAACTCTGTGTGTGTGTGTGTGTGTGTGTGTGTGTGTGTGTGTGTGCTCCTTCCCATTTTGAAAGCATAATTCACAAGCTCCATTTGAGCACCAACAAATGTATTGTCTGGAATGAACCACTTCAGGATACATATTCCCAATTTTTTTGTCACGATGCACCAGCACACTGCTAGTTGGTATGATTTTCCCTAACCTTTCATTCCGAGCATGACCTCATCATCCAGTTAAGCCTCTGTTTCCCCTTCATACTGTTATCTGCATCTAAACACAGAGCTAAGAGGCTCATCAATGACACACAGCCATGTTAGAACCATACAGCAGCACCATTATCACTCACGCTCTCCAATCTCCATGATTCACATGCTCCTCGCCTGTAAGGCCGGACCGGTGCAGCCGCTCATGAAGTGTGTTTTGGGACAAGCTCGTCACGTCGTGGCACTCTCTCTAGCTGCTCATGAATTGTGTGTTCAGGAACTCATCACAGCATAGGTCAGATTTGGTGTTGGGGTGATGGGGGTGTGCTATGGGAGGAAATGAGTACTCAAAGAGACATAATGACTAAACAACCCCCTGCAATGATGTCACATTACTGAAAAAAACACACACGCGCGCACACACAGCTGAGGGAAGAGATCTGGAGTGATGAGAGGAGGATGCACCAGCCCCCACACCCATTTTTTAATATTGCCATATCAGCAGATGATTGACAGTTCCCATAGAGACAAGGAGCCTCTGGAGGGGTGGCTCGGTTACCTCAGCCGCGTCTTATTAAAGCGATAACAGGGACATTCCTATACGGCTCTCTCTCTCACACACACACACACACACACACACTATCTGTCTATATCTGTCCTCTCTCGTTCTCTCCTTTTCCCCTGCTTTTTACTCCCCTTCCTATTTCCTCTTTACTGATGCTGTAGTTTCTTTCTCTCACTTTTTCTCTTCATTTCTGTTCATTTTCCCTCCGCCTCTCCTCACTCTTTACGTTGTCCACATTATCTATTTCTCCTTTCCTTCTCCAAGTTCTCTCTCTCAGACCATTGTCCTCTTATTTTATCTCTCATCCTCTCTTCTTTTCTCTCATTCTTGATTCCATTCTCTCTTTCTCCAGTTGCTAGAGTCCGCTGTATATCCTGTCTCTCACCTTTCTCTGTCCTGTCTCTTTCTGTCTCTCTGCTCTTTCTTCTTGTCCTTTTCTCCAATACCTTACTTTCTCTCCCTCTTCATCTATTTTCCCCTGTTTCTCTCAAGCTATCTCTTTTTCTTCGCCTACACCTTGTGCATCCACCTCCACCTCTCTCTCAAATCCCAGTTGTAGTTAAATTGAACAGCTAAGTCTGTAATCAATTTGTTTAATCCCACTAACATGATCATGGGATCTTGACTTGACTTACGGCTTGACGAATGAGTCACTGAGGGGTTTTGTTTGTTTTTTTTTGTTTTTTTTTTATGTGAAAGGACAAAGTGATTCTCATTTTCCATCTCCATCTTTCTGTTCTTTTTCCCTCTTTCTCCATCTTTTTTGTCTTTTTTGTTTTGTAAAGGCAGTGTTGCCAGGTGTGTGGTTTTCACAATGAACTGGGATACCTTTCTTGTTTTGTCATTCATTCTAATAGATATGACAAAATGTGTACTAATACAATTTGATTTTAGCACCTTGGAGGAAAAATAGTTTGGTCAAATTATGTTACATGATGCTTGGTCACTGGACACAGATCTGGCAACCCTGATCATAGTGCAAACATCGGGTACACATACTGTACATCACTTACTTTTAGCACCATGTTTTCTGAACATTGCAGTTTTATAAACTGTGGTTTGTTCAGGAACATTCAACATATAAAGTGATCCAGATGTTCTGTGAACATTTGTTTCATGTTTTTTTCATAGTTTAATTTAATTTTTTGTGTGTAACTGGGAACATTGTGTGAGCAAAATTGTTATTACATTGTGAAGCAAAACATTATTGCAGCAGAACATTATGTCTGTAATGTTAAAGCCTAACCTTCTTAGAACCTGCCATATATGTGCTGAATGTTCGAATATCATTCTCTCATTTTTCCTCTCTGTCCTGCTCCACTCCTTCTTGCTGTCTCTCTCCCTCTTTTTACCTCCATTTCTTTCTATTTTAGTCTGGTCTCTATCCTATGTGCTCTTTTTCTCTATTTCTACCCTGTCCAGTCCCAGCTTCTCTACTCCCCCACTTCTGTGTGTGTGTGTGTGTGTGTGTGTGTGTATACACAGTATATTCTGAGTGTAATGGGAGGTTGTGAGTGTATCAGTCTCTCCTTCACTAAGTAAACAGATAAGGTCAGCTCTGAGCGTGGCGATACAACACCTGGCATATCGCGTCTCACACAGGATGTTGTTATTTTTCCCAATCCTCTGGGCGCTGGGCTCTAACACCCTGCAGATATTCGCACGCAAATACGAATAATCATGCGGATAGATGCTGGCAGAGCTCGCCTCCAGCATTCTCTCGACACTTGTAAAAAGTGTAGAGTGAGCATGCCGGCATGGCCCGCTAAACCGCCTTCAGTCGATACACGCCGAGAGGAGGAGGAGGGAACGAGGAGGAGAGGAGAAGCTCCAGGTCCCACAGGCCCCCGAGAGCTAAAGGATGGATAGACTCATAAACTCCAACACATGCTCGCCTGCCAAACACCTCGTCCTCCCGCACGGCCCACAGATACCAGCTAGGCACGTGATTTAAACCTCCCTGATCACAGCAAGAGAGTAATACCAGCTAAATCCTGCCCTCTGCCACGGAGGCGCGCGAGAACGCCAGCAGCGTGATGTTTTTATTGGTTTAATAATGCGTGCATGCCACTGGGCGCCCGAATCCTGACACACCACGGCTTACGGCACAGAGATGTCTGTTTCAGGAGGATGCAGAACACAGAGTGCCAAAGCCAGAGCTGTATTTTAGTACAAACACACAACATGACAAATCACAACTCATCAGTCATCCTGAGTCTTCTCTCTCTCACTCTTCCTCTCTCTCTCTCTCTTTTTTTCTTTGTATATATTTCATTTTCTCAGTTATTCACTTTTGCTCTTTTAAGGAATAGTTCAAGGGGGAAATTCTAATTTGCACACTTTTCCTCTTACCCCAAAGGTAGTCAATCAGCCAAGACACATTTGTTTCCTTGCTTTTGCAAGGCTAAGAGGCTAATGTAGCTTACAACTAATGGTATGACATAATGGTATTGTGTCTCACACAAAATCTTTTTGCTTAAATAGATCAAAGAAAATTTCACAAACACGCTTCAAGAAACAGCCTCATTCACCTTTAGATCAATAGATAGATAGATAGATAGATCGATAGATAGATACATCCTGAGGAAACTGCAGTGTTACAGTATTTGTTCAGTAACCGCTTTAACACAGTGTGCAAAGCAGGGCTTCACCATGGAATTGATGCCAGTCCATCAAAAACCACCATGCACACACACACTCACACCTAATGAAATTTAGAAGAGCCAGTTGACCTACTGTATGTTATTGGGAGGTGGGAGAAAACCAGAGAACCTGGGGAAAGCTTACATGGCAAGAACATGCAAAACTCTCCACAGGCAGTAACCCGAGCTCAGGATCAGCCCGAGGACCATGAAGGTACGAGGCAGCAAAGCATGGTGGTTCATTTTCTTCCGTGCTGATGAGAAAATTATAATAAAACAACAAGTCTGAGAGAGTCTACACAACGTGCGCTCAGCCCAGTTTCAAGTGAACTCTAGTGCAGTTCAACTGCAGAAAATAAAAGCGTTTTATTTGTAGAAGCGAGTCCGTAAACTGACCCACGAGATGCAAACTGACCCAAAGTACAGTGCTGCAGAGCTGTAGAGATGCAATGGGTTCTGGATATCTGAATTGAAGTGGGAAAAAAAAGGGGGGGGGGGGGTTGGGAAGCTGGATATGGTTCAAAAAATGGTTGAAATGTAATATATTAATTGAATATTCATTTATTTGCTACTGACTCTGTATTCTCCCTGGTGGTTAATTTACATAAATGTCTGTGCACTTGCCAAAGGATTATTTATTTCGATTATGTACTAGATTTTGATGAGTACATTCTCACAAACTGAAAATCCAACTCACAAAATTGACTGACAGCAATAAGACTGTCAATCTGTCAAACTGTCAAACAGCAATTGCACTTGAAAATCATAACAGCATTTTTTTAAGATGACCCATATACAGATGCATATCAGTTTTATACAGCATTACTCGAACATCTAAATTGCAATTTGTCAAATAATTTATTCGCGTATAATAAATTTAAACAAAATGAAAGTATCAGTTCCACCAAAAACACTACTTGTGAATGCTACTGTGAAACCTAATGGTCAGAACATCTACACATCCCCACACTGAGGTATTCTACAGCATTAAAGTGGAGAAGAACTACGTGTGCTTTAGAACACCAAATATGCACTTTATAAACTTTTACAACTTTTCATTCACAGTTTGTGAGCACAGTTGGTTTCTGTCGCCCAAAAGCCTCAAATCCAATGATACAGTATCTGATGCAAATTGAATGTAAAATCTTTTCTGTGCTGAACCAATGAGGCTTCACTTCATGAATATGGATGACTCCATATTCCACTGCCATGTCACTCTGCTGAGATATGTATTCTAAACAAATGTCTCTTTTTTTCCTTTTCAGTCATATACAAGATGTATCCTGCATATTAAAGTAGAGCTTAAAACCTTTGCATCCATATGTGAGAAAGATATAGGTGGATAGAAAGTAAAAGGAAAGCACCTTGTTTACTTGCATGAATGTAAATGGTGCACTTGGCAATATCTGAAATCTCAATATACACTGTGGTCTAAGACTATCTAGTAGCTGGATGATCGTAGCATAGTAACTTGTTATATTGAACTGGTTTTGGACTTGTCAGTGACAATGATAGATTTTTTGCCATCTGAAGAATAAATTTATGGGAAAGAATTTTGGGAAAAAAACTGAAGATTTCCATTACTTTTGCTACATAGTCTGACACCAGTGCAAATGTGGCAGCGCTGCAGTCCTAAACACTATGCAACTAGAAGGATAATATCACAGTAACAACTACACCACCCTGAGAAAATCCCACTAAAGGAAATTATTTAAATGACCAAGAAAGGGTATGAAAAATAGGGGTAGGCTCCCTAATCACACGCTTTTCAAAGGAATAAAAGAAAACATGCAAGAGATGTGAATTCAGACATTCATTCTTATTAATATAATAATGATAGATAGATAGATAGATAGATAGATAGATAGATAGATGTACCTTTATATAACAAGAGGTAATTTAGGTGTTACAGCAGCAAAAGACATTGGGACAATAGTAGAAAAACCAATGTACAAATAATAAATAGATAGAGTTGAATATTCAGCACATAGTAACAACTCACACAGTGCAAAGCCATCAGCGTAAAAGAATGTGACAAGGTGAAGAACACAACCTCACACATACATTCACAACAACCAGGTGGTGAGATGGTTTGTGGGATATGTGATACCATGTACATGAATGAATTCTGTCCAGTTATTCATTCATACTGGGAGGCTGGAGGCAAGTCCCATTGGGTGGGGGCACTGTGGAGACTGATGGCAGCAGGCAGAAAAGACCCCCAATAGTGCTTCCTAGAGCACCACAGTGGAGGACCCTCTGAACGATTTATTAAATCACAACTGATTGTTTTATCTACTACCACAACCATAAATCATGAATAAAGAAAAAAAGATAAATATACCTCTAAAGACCTTTGAAGGAAATTCGAAGTGGAGCCAACCAAGTAGGAAAAACACCAATGCCAAACATCTCAAAGGTAACTACACACCTTTGCGTATAAGCATCATTACCTGTAGTCCCACCAGACATAAGTATTCCCCTTGAAGTGATAATGAATCATCTGACTGATATTTGATAACTTGATCATTTTACCTACTGTTTTCATCCAACAGTATAAAAACCACGTATCGGTTTTGGTGGTACAGCAGGTAGCAATGCACCTCACAGCTCCAGCGTCTATGGTTCGATCATAAGCTCTGTGTGGACTTTTTGTTTTCCTTCAGGTTCCTCACACCACCCAGTAACATGCCAGTAGAAGAACTGAATACACTAAATTGTGTGTACATGTTTGTGTAAGCTGCTCTGCAATGGACTGGTGTCCCATCCTGGGTATATTCACACTTTGCACCCAACTTTCCCAAGATTGGCTCTGGATCCACAATAACCCAGACCAGGATAAACCTCTTACTGATAGAGAATGAATGAATGATTTTGTGATTAGGATTAGGGATTAATGTTGACGACACTTCTTTGTTGAAGTCTCTCTGTCTCTCTCTCCCTCCATACATAGCTTATTCTTTGTACTGATAGAAAAAGAAAACTCAGAAAACTACAAAATTTGCTAAGTTTTCTGCAAAATAATTTCTAAAGTTCTTAAATCCCACCAAAAATCAATTGCAAAAATGTGACTATATAACAAATTCGAAACTTGATTCTTACCAATTTTCTCCAACTTCTCAGCAATGAAGGCAGACATTAAAAAAGAAATTCTAGATGTTTACACTTGCTTGAAGGTTGTGGGGTATCCTTAAGCCTTGAGAGACACATGACTACGCTGCTGATGCATAAACATGGGCAGACACATCTGGGAAAGTCTACAGATTTAGAGCTTAATTTACAAATCCTTTTAAAGTTATGTTTCAAAAATATGTTTCAATTAGAATTTAACAAATGCCCCTTGACCTTCATTATTAGTGAATCTTAGGTGAAAAGGGTTACCATTCTGTATTAAGTGGGTAATGTGTTGAAATTCTAGTCCCACACTATTCATTTGGAAATTACGATTAAAAAGGGGTGGAAAACTACGTTAATGTTCTAGTTGTAAATTCTGTAGTGTTAGTGAAGTTTTTGTGACTGGAGGTAAATTCAGACTGCCTCTCTCTCTCTCTCGCTCTCTCTCTGTGTGTGTGTGTGCCATATGACAGTTGCACTCTGTAGCTGTGAACCCTTTTACTCCGCTTGATATGAAAAAAACATCAAAGATCAAAAAGTGGCAGAAAGAAGAAGCCAACTGTTGTGTTTGTTGGAAAAAAGAGAGTGGCTCATCGATCGTCACACGCTGCGACTCACACCCTGAGGCGATTTATGGCCTTTGGGTGAATACGCCACACCTAGTCACATACTACGCTGCATGGCACAACCCAAGCTAAAAGAGGAGTTTAACCCTTCTGACTAGAATTTGTAAATCTGAACCATAAAAGTGCTTTTCATCTCCTGTTTCCTCCATATCTTATTCACACTTCCAGCCATGAACCTGTCTGAAGAGTATGTTATTGGACTTTTGAGCCTGATTTTCATCACTATTGTTTAACCAATGAGATAAAGATAAGGGTAACACTTTGATATAAGGCTCACAAATAAACATATATTAATACTTAATATGCTCATTTGCTACTTTAATAGGAAGACCTGTACCTCTGCCTAGTCATTATTATCAATTATCCAATAAGCAAATTATGTATCAGCACCACAATTCATAACATCATACGGATCCAGGTCAAAAGTTTCACATAATTTTCACAATAAACATTAGAATGTGGAAAACTGTGATGTCAGTGACTCTGACTGTAACATGAATGTTAGTGCCAGAAGTGCTGGTTTGAGTATTTCAGAAACTGCAGACTTACTGGGATTTTTTTTTTTTTTTACACAGAACAGAAAACACTTTAGGGTTTACACAAAAACATCCAGCAAATGGCAAAAGTTCTGTGGGCAGAAACACCTTATTGGTAAGATATGTCAAAGGAGAATGGACAAACTGGTTTGAGCTGACAGGAAGGCCAAGACAACTCAAATAACCACTCTTTACAACCACAGTGAGCAACAAAGCATGTTGAACCATGAGGCAGATAGGCTATAATGACAGAAGAGCAAATCAGCCAAGAAAAGGAATCTGAGCCTAGAATGGGAACAGGATCACTGAAACTGGACAGTTACAGATCATATTTTTTTCCAATTTCATTGTCAGGAAACATTATACCCCGCAGTCCTTACTGTGTGCTTGAATGGATCAACCTCTTGCAAGAGATCATCATACCCAATTTTTTTTATATAACGTTAGGCTAATAAAGTAGGTTGAATTTGATCATGTCATCTCGAAGCAACTTGGTTGTGGTGTTTGGCTTCAAATAGTGACTTGCACTTTTATATGTACTACTGAAATCCAATATAATTCTGATATGTAGCAGTGCAACCTCAGTATGAACAGGCAAATTGGAATTCATATGACTTTTTCCAACTCTGCATTCATCATGATCTTGGCTAAACCATTGTTCCTGGGTGTCAAATAGTGCAAGATTTATGTATGTTGACTAGAGTCATTGACTATTACCCCAGAAGTGAACACCACACACTGCCTTGCTTTTGCCGGCAGACAGAACGAGTATGACACTTTCATTTAGCGACTCACAGGCTGGGAGTTGTATTAAAATATAATTATTAATGCAACTTGGGAGTTACTCAAAGCGATCCAACATTAATCAAAGTGGCATGTAAGACATGCTGCAAATAAGCAACTTAGCTTAGCACAGGATCAGGTTGCTCAGACAGAAAGAGGTGGTGAGAATGTTTAAAAGGTTGGATTAAATATGCAAATCAAGAAGTGATCAACACCAATGTTTTTCTTTTTATTGCAATTCGTCATTTCTAATAGCATTATTGTGCCAGAAACAAAACTACTATGAAAAATTTGGCCTATTTAACCAAATTTGCATTCACTTTTCAGGACTCTGGCCTATATTGAAATATAGAAAATATATTATTGTTATTAATTTATGATTTATTTAATGTAGTTCCATAGAAATGTATGTTTAACCAACAGAATTTATATGAATAACAGCCTAAAGGTGTTGATTTCTGATTTTCTGTTTCAGAAGCATGAATGGTTTTGACTGGTGTCAGCCATTTAGCCACAAAGATAATGTGAAGGAGATTTGAGATTAGAAGTTATGGTTAGGGTACAGGAACCAAATGTTGGATATGGTTAAGTATCAGATTTAAGTGTTTAAGGTTTGGGTGTTAGGTTTTCAGGATTAGCATTATGGCTCAGGAGTATCAGCAGTCTGATGTCTTCTGGGTAACCGGGAATGTGGATGGAGGAAAAGTGATGTAAAGTTGTGTGTCTCCAGACCATGAGCCCAGCGATTTAGTATAAAGGGAGAATAAGATGGGACCAAGAACTGACCCCTGTGGGACTCCAGTAGTAAGAGTGTGAGGTCATGAGAATGTGGGGGTGGGAATTAAATAAAGAATAGAAGGTAGAAAAGATAGAGAAGAGTTGATATTGCTGATATATGCGTGTCTTTGCTGGCTGTAGCAACAGACACGGACAAGAAGGCATACAGCACCTGACACCCAGCAAGGAATATTGCAGAGGAAAGTTCATTTTCTCTCACTTCTGCAATGTTGAATTTGCCCCATTTTTTCCAGCACTGCGATCTTTTCAGACCAGAGAATGTCAGACAGCCAGGAGCCATAAGGCATCAGTCTAGTTGGTTTGGAAGTGAGAGGGCAGAATGAGTCCAAAGAGACCTGTGCAAAAGGTAGAAGTAGCTGTTTCAGCAGGCAAATCTGAAAATAAAGAAGGCACTGGATGTAGGGATGAAGGCATGTGTGGAGACAATGATGGTGTGAAGACAAGAAAAAGTTTCTTTTAAATGTAAAAGTATCAGTGGAAATAGGGAGAGGTGGCATGATGTAGAGAACCAGTGGAAGAGAAAATGACACAAAGAAATAGTCTGATACCTGAAGAGAGTTTGATCTGGTGAAGTTCTTGGTAAAGGCAATGCCTTTGTGGGTTGCTGCTGACTGTTAGTGATTCAAGTAGAAGGATCTGAGATGATAGATGACAGTGGACATGGTGCCTCTGGTTTGGAGAATGACATCTCCAAGCAGGACCAAGGGATCAGTCAGTCTTTGAAAACACATAAGGGAGAGAATCAAGTTAAGATATGAATTTGCCAAGAGGTTCTGGTGTAAAAATAGACCACAATGATAGGATGCATACAAGTTTTCCAAACTGCATGAAATTCAAACAAGGAGAGCTGATGTTTATCTGCCAGCATATAGAAAAAGGTAATAAGAAAACCTGCACTCCACCCTGAGTCTCTATGGACGTACTCTGGCTTGATTCAGGGTCTCCGTCATTGCCAAGAAATGAAGGGAGAAGCTAGTTGTGTAAGCTGTGCAAAGTCAGCTTTGTGCACAACTGACTGGCAGTCCCAGAGGGTGAGTGAGGTCATGTTGGCATGTAGAATGCGTTCTTCTAATGAGAAGTGGTGAAGACAGGAATCCTCCAGAAGCAAATGATTAATAAATGGAAATCTATATGTTGGAGTAAGTCAGTAAGATGAGGCAAACCAACAGAGTGATAGTCCTCATAGTCATTTCTCTGTGGACTTCCTCACCACTGTGTTAATATCCAAGATTATTGTCTGCAAGTCTTTTAGCTGTTGTTAATAATAAAACATAAGACTGATATGTTGCACAACATCAATATGTTTCTGGATGTTTCTGACAGCCATTTGGGATTTATTCTTATTGAATGAATTAATATGCATTAGCAGGCTCTTCAGACCTCCTTCAATCAGCTCAGCTCAAGTGGATGGAAACATAGACACAGAACTGCGGTTTGATGTGCATGTGTAATGGTTAGTCATTATAATCCATTACCATGTGTGTGTGTATGACATAACAAATATATTCAGAAGTCAGATCACACAGTCATCACTCATTTATAGTGTTAGGGGTTACATATTACAGTTTAGGGTTTAAGTGTTAGGCTTTGGAGGTTAATGGCTTGGGTAGAAATCAGAAATTATGATTTAGAAATCAGCATCAAAGTATAATTTTTAGGGTTTGAGGATTACAAGTCACACTTAAACTCACTCACTTATCCATACCCTCAATAACCGACTTACAGTTTTTTTCAACTGCTAAGGCGAAAAGAATGCTGGACCCCAAGGTATTTCACCAGAGCAATGTCAAGGATGGATCAGGCATGCCAAGAGATACTACCCACGACATATCGCTAGAGAGAACATCAGATCCATTGTTGATGAGAACTTGTGGCTGAATCCAGAGGAGCAGATAGATTAGGAATTACTGCTATAGTATTGTTACAATCATGGACCAAATGCAAGTGTGTGTATTTTGTTTCTGTCTGCAGTACTGACAATAAGTACTTTTTTTTTTTTCAAAATAATAGTCTGTATTTACCTTACAATATGAAAAATAAAATCCAGATTTACTCTAAAGACGAAGATCATTTAATGATGAACCATTTTATATTTTATGTAATGCAACCTGTTGTTAGTGTTTTGTAGACTATTCTTTTGTGTGACATAGTGTTCTTCCAGAAAGACAGTAAGTGCTAAGGTTTTGGTGGTATGAGTCTATTTTGAGACATGGATTAACTGTTTTGGTGGCTGTAGTGCATTTACGAGGAGAGATCAACTGTTTGGTCTAGCTGATTGTTGGTATTGCAGACTGTGTGAAGAGTTTGGAGAAAGTGACTTCAGTATTGCAGGACGTAAAAAACTGAAATCATAAACACCCTCAATCACGTTCTCACAAACTCCATCACTCTTTCAGACATTCATTTACTCCAATTACACAGTCTTTTTTACAGCAACATGTGTTTTTAAAATACCACCAGTGACACCTTGAGCACTTTTTAGGGATTCTCACAGCTTTTCTTCTTACTATTTTAGGCAGCTTCTGTGCTGGGTGAAAGCTGCTCAGGCTGATACATTTTGCTCTCTCTCACTCCCTTTCTGGACTCTCATGGGGTTCCTGATTCAAGACACCTGCCATGTTGCATGTTTCATGTATGTCTTGTCTGCGAGATGGTGAAACTGAAGGATTGGCAGCATGTGTGTGTGTGTGTGTGTGTGTGTGTGTGTGTGTGTGTGTGTGTTTGGGGGGGGGGGCGTTTTAGCCTGTGGAAGTTCTCAATGCCTCCCTACTTTTTTTCCCAAGTGAACTAAGTGAATGAATGATAACTGTACTGCTCTCTCTCTCTCTCTCTCTCTCTCTCTCTCTCTCACTAATATACAGTGAACCTGTCCTGTCCCATGGGATGGGAAAGGGGGATATGGATGGCTTCTGAAAAGACACATACAGTATTATATACACAGTATATATACAGTACTATACACACAGTACTCTATTCTCTAGTTAAAATGTGTACTCTGAAATATTATTCTCTTCTTATAAAATACTTGATAAAAATAGGATCAACATATACGGAAATAAATTCAGGATGATTAAAATATTCTTAAATTGAACCACCATTCAATTTAACCACCTGGCACATTTAACCACCTGCCACCTGGCACATTTTGCAGAGTTTTTCTGCTACTGTCATCCTTATTTACTGTTACGCTCTTGCTATGTGCTTTAAAAAAAAACACACACATTGTGATCCATAGTAGTACATCAGACATTAATATAATTGACCCTTTTTGCTACTAGCTAACCAGTAATTAGTTATACACCATGTCTGAGTCATTTAAGGGTGTTAATTTTAGGCCCAAAGTTCTTCTGAAATAATGCAAAAAAAAACAAAAAAATGCAAAGTGGAGATATAAGAGAACAGCTTTGGTAATGGTAACACATGCTGTTATAGCTGTTTTTGCCAAGACCCTTGTTGCTAATGTGGCAGTTGTTTTATATTTTAGATGCTTTTTTAGTACTGGGAAGCAGGTTGAAAGTCTTGCAGTACACAGAGATTAGGTTGGAAAATGCTGAAATATTCCATTAAGCGCTGAGTTACTACTGCCCACATTTCTACATTTCTGTTTTTCCACCAAGCAAAAGCATGTGAGTGAAAGTGTACACAGGTCTTGAGTAAATATTTTAAAGATCCAATTAGCTTTTGGCTGTTTGCAGCAGAAGTGCTACAGCATTATGGTGACATTAATGGCCAATGCTGGATTGCTGCATTTCTCTGCTCAGCCTGTTTACGGGCGAATGGGGAACTGAACCTGTTTCCCTCAGCACAGGACAGCACCATAACCATAACGAAGCCTTGTGTTGCCTGGAGAGAGTTCTGCTTCACTCCTACACCTACACACACACACACACAGACACACACACACACACACACACACACACACACACATACACACCCCCACACACAGATTCTCACACATGAAGCTAATCATAGCCTCCTGCCTGCTGGCAGCTAACCTCTGTGTGAACTAAAGCAAGTCACTATCACTTAATCACACTATCTGCTTTTTTTTCTTTCTTTCTCGCCACCTCTCTTTCTCTAACTCATTCCCGCTCTATAACTTTGTCAGAGTGCAGGAGAGGCTCGTCTGCGTTTGTATGGAAATAAGTCAGAAATTGGGTAATGGTACATGAGCGCAGGATCGTGGCTCCGTGTTGTGGTGTTTAATCAGCAAGTCTGGAGCATGCTGCGTGATGGCGAGAGGCTTAAAGATGAGGGAGGAAGCGCAGCGCTATCTGGCCACGGTGCTGTCAGAGAGGAAAAGCAATTTAGGTCTTACAAAAGGCTTAAATGCGACTTACAAAGACTCCAATATGCTAATGTTAAACAATTTTCCTCTTTTCAAATGGAAGAGCGTGACTGACAGGTTGGATCATGTTTGTAACACAGTCTCGATATTAGCGTAATGTTGCTGTGTTTAAAGCAGCAGTCACACTGGATTTTCACTTCAACATTTATTTTTATTATTCCAGCTGAAATGGAGCAAAAATAAGTAATTATAGGCGGTCCTTTTTGGTTACTCTGTTTTCTGGGTAACTGGGAATTTTGTTTATAGAATGCTATTTTTGCAATAAAAATGTTTTCAAGAAATCTGGGAACCTGGATGAATTGCACACGGACATGGAGAGAATACAGGAAAATTCATGCAGACTATAACCTGTGCTCAGGATTGAAGGAGAGACCCTGGGGCTGTGAGCGCTATCCTCTGTAGCATGTTTGTTTCTGATTTTGGTTCAGCAGGCAGAATTATGAGATTGCCAACATGAGACGGATACATGTGATGCTTCCTTCATAAATATGCCCAATATAAGAGAGATGCCTTCTGAAGGAGTTTTTACCTAAAAGCAAGTTTATACTGCATACAAATGCTGCCTGCTTCGTACTGTAGCTGCTGTCTGATTCGAATTTAATGATTGAGTGACACTTTAGACTTTTTTTAATCTTTGAGGCCTGATATGTCACACCACAGACAATCATAGTGTCTTATTCAGAAGGTTAAAAATGCTTTAGGCATATTTTCAGAGCATTACAGTAAATGAGTGTGTTTTGACTGACAGATGTAAAAGTGCTTCTGTCTGCAACCTTATACAAAAAGGTTTCAAAGCCTAGAGGTTAATACTTGTAACATTTCCTTAGCACCAGGCTGCTGGACCTAGTAATAAACCTGACACATTCTCACACTCAACTTCCCCTGAGGCTCCACTGCCTCAAGCCACTGTTCTATTTATAGCGCCATTTCAGTAGGTTATACTATTCATGCTTATACCGTATTGAATGTAGATTGGACGGCCGTAGGAGACGACTTTATGCCAAATGACAAGATCTATTGCTTTATAAAAACCTAGCATTATGCACTCTTCTACTGACAATATCTCTCCTGCTTCCATAATTCTGTTAGTGAAGCTCCTGTTTATGGGTCTGGCTGCTGGCCCCTAAGCTACTGTGTCTCCTGCTCATAGAGGAGTGTGTGTGTGTGTGTGTGTGTGTGTGTTTGAGAGTGAGAGTGAGAGAGAGCTCTGGGATTTCTCTCAGGCTACAATGTGAATGTCGCCAATCCGTGAGATTGATGCATCTCATAAGCAACTCACATGTTCACTGGATCAGCTCCCACTGTGGTACAGGTTCGGCTTTGTCCTGTTTAACCCTTTTAGTACCAGCTCACCTATGTGTCTGGGTTTAGATTTGTGCCTAGATAGGGCATTTTCCCATTGCATATTCATATACAGGAACCGAGCTAATTGGGAGCCAAAGTGAGACACAGTTGGAATAATCCTGACAGTGAAAGCAACTGCAGCATTACATGTGAATCAACCCTTGTGATAAGTTCAACATGGAGAAAGTGCCATCTGTGGGCAGGACTCTACAGAGCAAAATTGCTCTCTGTGTCAATCACAGCTACACTAGGCAATCCTGGCCGTCTGTGAGCTTTTGTATGACGAAGAGGGTAGATAACACTTTCCTCCAAGTGTGAAGTCACATTCTGTATGGAAATGAATTAAAACAGTTTTCAATTTTAGATATCTTATTATTATTATTATTAGTAGTAGTAGTAGTAGTAGTAGTATTTTAAATGCTATCATAAATATATATTATATACAGTTATAATAAATTTGGCAAACTATTGATTTCCCCCTCATTTTGTGTAGACTCATGCCATACCGTATAATCCCAATTAAATCCATTTCAGTTCCACAAAACCGCAAAATGTGGTAAAGTTCAATTGGGTGAGTACTCTAAAATAATAATGTTCTATCATGTCCTAAAAGCACAGTTAAATTTCTAGAGGCACACACACACACAAAAAAAAGTCAGCACTTGAAAGCTTGTGCTTCTCCTTTTATCTTTTTTCCAGTGAACAAAGATACAGATTTTTCCTGTCTTTTAGAAATTTGTACAAGCACACAATTCAAAAGACACCTCACACATCTGCAGGCTCAGTTCTTGCTGTGTAACACAGCAGAAGGCTTAGCTGGGCCTGTTTAACCCTGCTGTGTGTGCTGAACCACATCAGTGTGTCTAAAAAAAAAGGAATATTATAGCTTCATGAGTGTTTAAGATGGAATTATAGGAATGGTCTGGCAAAAAAAGAAAAAGAAATAAAAAAATCAGACTTGCATGTAATTCCGAATACTCAGCCAAGACATGTTGTTCTTTAAACATGCTGTACTGGAGATTAACAAACAATATAAGTTTATGCCACTCAAAAATGTTTTCCTTAAGAGAAATATCTACTTCAGACTACCTCCAGTTCTCCAATTACACAGACTCGTGGTTTAGGACACAGTGTGACTTACTGTAATCTATAAACACGAATAAAACTTTATGGGGACAGCTGTGTTGAGCAACTCAATGGGGTTGAGTCATTTTTCCTTAACGCACTTTGTTAATGAGCCACACAATATGGCAAAAGACAACAGCTGGTTAACGAACACTAGTTACAGCTAAGAGGTTTAGCATTACTCAGAAAAGCAACAAAATATCCCATGTTTGGCCAGAATAATGTTTGAAAATAAATTTATACTGATTTTACAAAACAGTCCAGCTCATAGGGCCACCTCCAAAGCATCGGAAAGCTAGATGGAAATCATGTGCATGATAATAAAGTCTCAGTAAACTATTTAGCTACTTTACAAAATATGGTAGTTTCTTTTTTAAAAAAGAAATGGATTGTGTAGTTTAATAATTTTGTTTGAAATAAGAATATAAAGATTTGGTGATGTACAGTACCAGTTTAAAGTTTGGACACATCTACTCATTCTTGGTTTTTCTTTTTATTATTATTATTATTTTGACCATTTTCTACATTGTAGGACAATACCGAAGACATTAAAATGATGAAATAACACTTATGGCACCTATAGAATAATGAGATAAATAAAAAAGTGAAAAGAAAAAAGAAACAGAATGTTTCATATTTTTGATTCTTCAATGTAGCCACCATTTACCTTGATAGATTTTGCACACTATTGGTATTGTCTTAACCAGCTTCATGAGGTCGTCACCTGGAAAACTTTTCAGTTAACAGGTGTGTCTTGTCTAAAGTTCATTAGTGGAATTTCTTGCCTTCTTAATGTGTTTGAGATCATCAGTTGTGTTGTGTCGCGGTAGTGTTGGTGTACAGTAAACAGCCCTGTTAAACAATTGTAGTAATGCATATTATGTCAAGAACCGCTCAACTGAGTAAAGAGAAGCAACGGTCCATGAAGTGTCTTTTAAGTAATAAAAATAAAGAAAAGAAAACAATTAGTAGGTGTGTCCAAACTTTTGACTAGTGCAAAATGTCTGCCACAAAATTTAAGGCAGTGCAAGGGTCAAATTTCAGACAAACCGGGTGATACAGGCCAATCAATATAAAGCACAAAATACACACTGAATCTGTGATTAAACCCTCACAAAGACAGGTAGACAGTGAAGTGGTATAAATGCACAGAAGTAAATGAGAGTTAAGATGATTTGACAGGTGTGTGAGAATGAGGTAATAGTTGTGGTGACTAGTGATTAGTGGTGAATACAAAAAGTTTTTTTTTTGTTTGTTTTTTTTGCCAGAAAGGTTCAGGGCATCTGACTGAGAGATGCATCATGCACAGAGGCTTGCATCATGGGATACGGCAAAAGCATCGTTTGAGCAGGAGGTTTTTGTTATCATGTAGTCGAGTGGTCAGATATGAACAACACAGGACAAAGAAAGACTGAATATATTTTTAATTAGAAAAAAAAGACAAAAAGAAAATAAATGTTCTTTATTTTTTTTATTTTTTTTTGCTAAACTATTCCTGGTCAATAAGAAGCAAAACAAACCAGTGTCATGCAACAATATCATAGCTTTGTGTACATTATGTATATATCAAAAGAAAGCATTTTTATCATTTATATGTCCCTATTACTGGAAAATGCAGTTCTGTATTACATTTACAAAGCATTTTTTAATTCTATTATTCTATACACTCAATAAATTATACAGACCCTCTTCTTTTGATGCTTACACCTGGCCCCAGGCTAACAGAACCGTGCACTCTAGCCCTAATTAGCTGGAGGTGTTTAATAATCTGTCCCAGGTGTGTGTTTGCATGTGTGCATATGAGTGTGTGTATGTGTGTGTGAGTGTGTGGCAGCACATGCCCGCTTTGCGAGGACATTAATGTCTCATAAGCAGCATCTGTTTTAGGGCTGCTAACCTGTGGCTCCTCTGCTCTGAGATTCAGCGTCTGTCTTTCCCTCTGTCCTGCTGGAGGAGACTGTCTCCCTGCTGCTCACGACACACACACACACACATACACACACTGCCAGGAAATCTTAATGTGCACTCAAATCCTCAGCACTCGCCTAAAGGTGCAGCTTTTTTCTCCCTGCTCGAGCATTTCTTCCCTGAGAGTGCTGGAGTTCCTGGCACCTTTCGCATGGATGTGTCTCCTGCTGCCTCTTTCTTTCTTTCTCCTGCACACACATTTTCTCTCATTTTCTCATCATGTATCTTCCCCCTCTGGTTATATAGCTTTCTCTCTCTTCTGGGTTTTTCCAAGCCTCTCCACAGACCACAGAACATTACGGGTAGTAACTTCGACAAAAATTTAGTGTGAATGTATTTGTGTGTCTCTCTCCCTCTGTGTGTGTGTGTGTGTGAGTGAGCATGTGTGTGTGTGTGTGTCGTTGCCAGCCTTGTTAAAAAACGCCGGCTGCCCACGTACCTCCCACGGCCCATACTGGTGCCTATTTTCCTCCAATGTAGCACACGTTCTGCTCATGTTCCTTCGAGCTAAAAGAAAAGCCTAGCAAGCATGATCAAACTGCAAATCTCTCCCGCAAAAGCTCATTATCCTCACACACCTCACACACACGCTCGTAGCTGGTCAAAGGTGCTAGAGATCACAGCGGCAAACAGGAAATGTGTAGGTTACTTTTACAGGTACCTACCTTCAATTAGTGATTGAGGTTTTGCATTGTAATTTTAGAACTAGTGATAGAAATGCTTTAGATTTACATCATTCATTTCAAATGTCTGGTGTCATACATGAACAACGCCTCAGGATATATATCATAGGGGAAACACAGGTTTCGGGCAACCAGGGATATGTTTGTGCAGTTTGGTATCATCAGGACAGAATTGGACCAGAAGAAGCTGGAGGTTATGCAGATGAAATATAGTTTAATTTGCATTTATGGACTATCACAGCCATTTTACAAAAGTTTAAAATGTCATTGAAAATAAGATTACGTAACATGGCCTTGGACGGGAAAACCGCTAAGAAGTGTAGATAATGTTCTTAAAATCTTACTCAGTTGAAAGTGGAAATATATAATCAAGTATGTAATCAGCCAAATGTATTCAAGGGAAAGTAAAAAGGAAAATTTGCTACCTTTAAATGCACTTTATACCAATCAGCCGTAACATCAAGTTCAAGTTCAAGTGGCTTTATTGTCATTTCAACCATACACGTGATACAGTGTACAGTGAAACGAGACAATGTTTCTCCAGGACCAAGGTGCTACATATAAGACAACATAGAAGTACAAAAGTGCACGTGTGCAACAGAAGACAACATAAAGTGCATGAGTGCAAACACTGCAAACAGCGCAGACATAACGAGACAAGACAAGACAGTCACGAGACAGTGCAGACGTCACAAGACAAGACAGTCAACGAGACAGACAACATTAAAAACACTGACAGGTGAAGTGAATAACACTGTTTATTTCATTACAATGGCACCTGTCAGTGGGTGGGATGTTTCAGGCAGCAACAGTCAGTTCTTGAAGCTGATGAGTTGGAAGCAGGAAAAATGGGCAAGCGTAAGGATCTGAGTGACTTTGACAAGAGCCAAATTGCAATGGCTAGACGACTGGGTCAGAGCATCTCCAAAACAGCACGTCTTGTGGGGTGTTCCAGGTACACAGTAGTGAGTACCTACCAAAATGGTTCAAGGAAGGACAACTGGTGAACTGGAGTCATGTGCACCCAAGGCTCACTGATTTGTTTTTGAAAGTGAAAGTTAGCTTGTCTGGTCTGATCCCACAGAAGAGCTACAGTAGCACAAATTGCTAAAGTAAAATCGCCAATATTTTCTGTAAATAACCAATATTTACCATATTTACCATAGCTAGAATGTGACACACTTATTAGCCTATTATTTTAGCCCATTTGATAGATTTATGGCATGCAGTCACTGGTCCGATGAGAAAAGAGAGACCTTTGAGATTTGTAATGCATTCTTTGAAGGTCTAAATAAAAATGTAAGGAGTAAAAAGTATTTTTTTTTAGGAAATGTAATTAAGTCAGTATTCAATTTCAATAACATTCAAATAAAGTATAAATACCTCAAAATCTTTACTTAAGTATAATAATGAAGTACAGTTCGTTGAGTATATTCCAACCCAGAACATGACCGTGTCAACTGAAGCAAAACAAATGTGGTGTATATATTTTGGATTTCTGAGACAGACTTGAATTATTTGTTAAGGGCCCCATTGCACATGTACAAAAAAAATTAAATAAAAAAACAAATACTGGACACATGTATGTTTGTGCTGATCAGCTATGTTTGTGAACTACATGTGTGTAAAATTATTCTTTTATATCTTTTTATTAAAATAGACCCAGTTGTTTTGTTGTTGTTTTTTTCCTTCTGTTCATGTGTGTGTTTTTTATCTTCACTTTGGTGCTTGTTAGAAAAAAAAAATGCAAAAAGCTTTTTTCTTAGACCAATTTATTCAGAAGTATAGCAATTTACATGGAAGTACTGTGAAACATGTAATGTCAAAAACATGTAATGAGTCTGAAAGTTGCAGTGCCACAAACACCCTAAGTTTCTGCATGATAATTAGTTTTCCTCTAACTGTAGCTAAATGCCTGCTTTAAAAAAGGTTCTTTTTTGTTTCTAATCTCTGTTTACCCCTATTTTTCTTTCTTTTTTTTTTTTCAAAGAATGAAAAAAAAAAACTACAGAGATGTTTTATAGACCCACACATGTTATGAACAAACACCCTCACGTTCGGAGGAAAACAAGAACGGCCCTGAGGGCAGCGGTTTCCAGCAGATGTCGGAGGAACTGGGAGTGCCATTCGACGGCGGCGCATCACATTTCCATTTGGCACGTCTCAGCCGCGTCTCTGAGTTATGATGGTCTGTGCCATTCTCAAGATGCTGCGCCATTCAAATCTCATTCATTATGAATGCCAGTGATTGGGAACGCTGCCATCGCGCCGGCCTGCTATAACCACAACACAACACCGAAAAATACGCTTTCACTACAAAGCATGCTTTATATATACTGCTCCAGATAGTGGAAATGAAGATCAGAACATAGAAACTGTGGAAGAATTGTAGAAGACACAGCATCATATTTGCTCAGCACCTTAAATCTCAGGCAGCAGAGAAAAAACTTTGCGTCTGATTGAAATGATGGTTGAAAGGCACCACTTTTGTGTCACTCTCTTACTTTTGAGATTTCTTCTCCCCCTCACTTCATATATATATATATATATATATATATAGAGAGAGAGAGAGAGAGAGAGAGAGAGAGAGAGAGAGAGAGCGAGCGAGAGAGAGAAATTGAAAACTACATATACTGCTTATTTCCTAGGGGACGAAAGAAAGCAGCCTCGAAAGCTCGAAAGTAAAAGACTGACATAAAAGTGATGCCTTTCAATCGACATCAACAACGTTTTTCTCCCCAGCCACATCTGAAAGGGGTCATTTGGTGATCTGTGATGAGCGAATGTGTGCATGTGTGTGCATGAAAAGAGAAAGACAGACCACTGGACTAATAAGACATTTTAGCTGTTGTAACATAGCCCTGCATATGCAGATGTTTGGGGCCATGTGCATGATACACATTTACTTTCACACCTGACTGACTTTTCTACACTCACTTATCGCTCACTAACAGCTTGCTAGAGAAAGTCTGAGTCTCACAGCCTCTTCAGTGCCCTTTTTCCAAACACACAGTAGAACAAACGTTCACCAGTTTATGTCCAACCCATTAGATAATGAGATGTTAAGGGTGATGTGATGTAACCTGACACACACCTTGACACGTGAAGATGGCGGTTTGTGAGTGTGTGATAGTGGTTTGTGGTTAATTGGGATAATTTAATAATCATTATCATTATTCCAGATGAAAACAGATCAGAGAACAGGCAAACAATAATAACTAGTAATAACTAATAACCTCATGATCATTCATGAGAATACAGGCACTGGTCTAAACAGAGATGTGTGACTAGAAACAGGTCCCACAGGAAACTACGGCTCAGAAATGTAAACTTTACAATGAGACGAAGGAACATGAGGGTATATAAAGACAATCTAATCAAGGAATGAACTCAGAACAGGTGCACACATTAGGTCACAGACCTTTGATGGACGAAAACACATTGCATACAAAAGCACATAGAATCAACTCAACATGAGAGAGGTGCTGATTGCACTTTGAATTATATCGATGCCTGCAAAGTTCAGGCATCTGTCAAAGTTTATTCCTTCTATGACTTATAAAGTCATTCCCTCATCACACTGTCTTTTTTTACTTTTGTAGCTTGTCATGTTAGTGAAAAACAGGAAACACAAAGTGCTTTGTTCTGAAAACTCTTCCATTTTAGAAAACCTAAAGTTACAAAGCACTGACAATGGAGAGTCCTTCCATAAACGTTAAATAAACCTGTTCAAGCCAAGTGCAACAGTAAAGCATACACTCTTTCGTCCACAGATCACCAGTTCAAATCCACAGCCATTCATGGCCAGGAGCTCAAGAGAGCCAAATTGGCCATGCTCTCAGGGACAGAAGGGTGGCATTCTCACTCTCTCCCCTGTCAATTACAGCGACACTAGCCAATCATGGGCCTTTGTGAGCTCATGCATACAGAAGAGAGTAGAAAGTGTTTGCCTCTGAGTGTGTTACTCTGCATGTTACATAGTTCAAAAAAATGTAAGGTTAATTTGCATGATGTGCCTTCTTCCTTCCTTGTTGGTAGCTGTCATGTGATGGGGATAGCTGTCTGGTGGGTAGGAATTGGCTATGACTAAATTATGGATAAAAATCTAAAAAACAATAAGTGAAGTAAAAATAAAATAAAAAAAAAAACATATTTATAATCCATTAATTATTAGTAATAGATGATGTGCAGTACAAATCCCTGTGAATGAGCTGTTACTATAGAAACAATGACTTATTAGAATTAGTAAAGCTACCAACCAACCAGATACATACAAATACATACATTATCTATACCGCTTCATCCATCTGGGTCGCTCGCATTCACACCTATGGGCAATTTAGAGTAGCCGGTTGACCTAATCTGCATGTCTTTGGACTGTGGGAGGAAACCGGAGCACACGGAGGAAACCCACGCATGCACGAGGAGAACATGCACACTCCGCACAGAAAGGCACCCTGGGTGACCCGGGGATCGAACCCAGGACTTTCTTGCTGTGAGGAAACAGTGCTAACCACCGCACCACCTGTACTACATAGTTAAACCATTCCTAAGAACTCTATTGGGTCATTTAACTAAATTGCTGAGGCGAGCAGGTTGGATTCTTTTACTGTATTGTGCTAAGCCAACTTTTAGTAAGTTGTCACATCATAATAGCTGGGTTCCCTTTATAACTTAATGCTTGGTTTAATTCCACTGAAACTTTTTTCTTTTTTTTTTTTTTCACCGGATAGAACACAAAATTCTCAACTGACAGCTGAGAAGAAAAGCAAACAGCTGAAAGAAAATCCATAAATAAAGTTTTTCTCACTTTATCCTTTGTGATTTTGCTTTTAATATAAAAGCCATATGTATGAGTGTAAGCTTTCATAAATCTCCTTTCACCCACAGCATACTGTCAGTAGCAAGCTGGTGATCAATTCATTTGAAGAGTCCTAGTTAAGAATGTCATAAAATATTTATTACATCAACATAATTCGCCATATGAGCCATATATAGACTTTTATGCATGTTGCCACAGACAACAGCAGCAAGTGCTATAATAACACTTAAGCAGCAATAACATGTACGTATGGAGATGATTTCGATGTTTTATGGCATCATTAATACAAGGAAATTCATGCATACTTGGAGATTCAGAGCACAATCCAAGGTTAAAGTCAGGCCTGTACTACAGTATTTTAGGCCAGTGTTAAATTATGTACCTTTCCTGATAGATTATCAGAATTGGGAGTTAATTTCCAGATTGGAGCAGAGTGCAGCCAGCATGGATGAATCGGTTGCATGAGTGGGTAATGTGCTGAAATTAAGCCTTTAGATATTGCCCCAGAGTAGTCAGAGGCACGCTGATATTTTCAAACGTGTTTGATTTTTACAAAAGAAGGAAGAAAGGAAGTCTGAAGTTGAACTGTATTTTTGGGCTTGTTGTGGAAGGTGCAATAGAGCAATATATATTTGTTTACAATCTTTTGTCATAGTAACTTCAAAAGTTAAACAGTGAAAAATTTGGACATACCTTCTCTTTCATAGGTTTTTCTCTTTTTTGTTGTTTCCTACATTGTAAAACAATACTGAATACCTCAAACTATGAAGCAACACATATACTGAATTATGTAGTAA
>JAQMYM010000003.1:6078521-6090430 GCA_030014255.1 Parauchenoglanis ngamensis | reverse complement strand
GTACTTTTAAAGTGAGTTGAGCCCAAAATGAGGCTCCATAAAATTCTGAGACGCATTTCATTCCTAACTGCCCAGCACCCTTCATCACTCTTCTCAGCAATAGAACTCTCTCCACTGTCCCTACATGCTGACCCTGCCTCTGACTCACTCTCAGTAGCAATCTCCTATGTCAAGAGAGATTGAGATGGATGAACTGTAGATCGTGTAGTTCTTCGTCAACTTTTGGAAGCGTGCGCTTCTGCTTTGAGAGTGACGGAGGAAGAGGAAACACCGTGCGCATGGCCGAGTCTTCAAAGCGCGTGATGCAGAGCGGGTCATGACACCAGTCCTCAGGAAAATATGCACAGCCACCTCAGGATGACTGAAAAGTGTCTAAACCAGGAGTTAACTTTTTTCCTATTTTCTGAACTTTTTCTTGTTTTCAAATCTGTAGCCTTATATAAGAAATATGGGGTTATTTTCCCATTAAGGACAACATTAGCCAGAACAAGTTATCTTCTGAAAGATTTTGTGAAAAAGTTCAAAATGTTCACTTTAATCTAGGCCTAGGGGCCACAATGTTCTTTACGGCCAATAAAGCTCATTGATCAAATGAATAATTATGAATTCTTCAAGCGAATAATTATGAAATGTGAGGGGGACACGTCTCCCTCAGCTTTAATGGCGGCGATGCCCATGCCAGGTTGTCACATCAATGCTGGAATCAACGTCATACTCCAATTCCCCAAATGCACTGTGGAATAAAAGGATGGCTGCCATGAACCACAGCAATGTGCTTCAGGCATGCAGAAATGGCTGCCACGGACTACAAAACCCAACCCCCACGAACTCTGTCATGTTCTCAACACTCAACTCCCACGAACTCTGTCATGTCACCATCATTTCAATTACACACCTGGCCTCAATCATGAATCCTGAATATACAGTGCCTTGAAAAAATATTCAAATCCCTTGAATTTTTTCACATTTTCCACATTACAACCAAAGAATTTTATGTATTTCATTGGGCTTTTATGTGATAAACCAACACAAAGTAGCGCATAATTGTGAAGTGGAAAGAAAATGATACATGGTTTTCAAATTTTTTTACAAATAAAAACCTGAAAAGTGTGGCGTGCATTTGTATTCCGCCCCCTGTACTCTGATACCCCTAAATAAAATCCAGTGCAACCAATTGCCTTCAGAAGTCATCTAATTAGTAAATAGAATCCACCTGTATATAATTTATTCTCAGTATAAATACAGCTGCTCTGTGAAGACCTCAGAGATTGGTTAGAGAACATTAGTGAACAAACAGCATCGTGAAGACCAAGGAACACACCAGTCAGGTCAGGGATAACGTTGTGGAGAAATTTAAAGCAGGGTTAGGTTATAAAAAATACCCCTTTGAACATCCTGAAACTTGAAGCTTTGAATATCTCATAGAGCACTGTTCAATCCATCATCCAAAAATGGAAAGAGTATGGCACAACTGCAAACCTACCAAGACATGGCTGTCAACCTAAACTGACAGGCCAGGCAAGAAGAGCACTAATCAGAGAAGCAGCCAAGAGGCCCATGGTCACTCTGGAGGAGCTGCAGAGATCCACAGCTCAGGTGGGAGAATGAACTATTAGTCGTGTCACAAATCTGGCCTTTATGGAAGAGTGGCAAGAAGAAAGACATGAGATGTCCTGTTTGCAGTTTGCCACAAGCCATGTAGGGGACACATCAAACATGTGGAAGAAGGTGCTCTGGACGGAAACCAAAGCTGAACTTTTTAGGCAAAATGCAACACACTATGTGTGGAGGAAACTAACACTGCACATCACCCTGAACACCCCACTGTGAAACATGGTGGTGGCAGCATCATGCTGTGGGGATGCTTTTCTTCACTAGAGACAGGGAACTGGTCAGAGTTGATGGGAAGATGGATGGAGCTAAATTCAGGGCAATCCTGGAAGAAAACCTGTTAGAGGCCGCGAAGGACTTGAGACTGGGGCGGAGGTTCACCTTCCAGCAGGACAACGAAACCATGCCACACTTTTCAGATTTTATTTTGTAAAAAATTTTGAAAACCATGAATCATTTTCTTTCCACTTCACAATTATGTGCTACTTTGTGTTGGTCTATCACATAAAATCCAAATAAAAAACATTTAAGCTTGTGGTTGTAATGTGACTAAATATGGAAAAGTTCAAGGGGTATGAATACTTTTTCAAGGCACTGTATATAACAATTAAAACTCAGAAATCCAACACACACAAACCCACACACACACCTCCATATGTAGTTGTCTTGTTCTCGACAATGCCCGGTTGTGCTGCGGCCTCTCGTTTAATGCCCATCAGAGGCTGCGTTGGTGGCCTTGACTCCATCTGCTCGTTCTATACAGCAGGGGTTCTCAAACTTTTTGACACCAGGGACCCCTTTAACTGTGAAATAATTTTCTCTGAACCTCTCTGAAGAGAATCAAATAGTAACTTTCTACCAACAGAACACATTAGGTACAAGTTGTCAGTGTTTATAGGCTTGTTTGTGAGTTGATGAAATTTGGAATAAGCCCATTCAATTCACGTGACCAGGCAAACTAGAAGAACTGAACAATAAATATTATTATTATATTATATTATATAGAGATGGTGATATTGGGACACAAATGATGGGTATGGGTCTCAAGGTTTCACTATCAGTATCAGAAAAGAAAAAGGGGTCTTGTTCCATCTTTAATAAATATAATAACTTTGATAATGGTGGGTTGCGATTTCCAGAATTGTAACAAAGTAAAAAAAAAAAAAACACAGAACATCACAGAACCTTTGGAAATGCTTCACAGACTACTCAAGGTCCCCATACCCCACTTTGAGAATCACTGCTATAGACCAAAATAGAAACTGATACACATTAATACAGGTCCATGCAATCAATGACCGCCTGAAGTCTGAAACCCATGGACATCACCAAATTCTGAGATGCTGTTCCAGGCCTTTACCGCAGCCATCTTCAGTTGCTGTTTGTGGGTCTTTATGCCTTCAGTTTTGTCTTCAGTAAATGAAAAGCATGCTCAGTTGAAGAACAACCATTAAAGAACATTCCATTTCGTTGCCTTAAAAAGCTCTTGGGTTGCTTTCGCGGCTTGTGATTATTCATTGTATGAGTTTCCTGTAATACCCCACCAGAACACCGTATAAATTGTCTTAACATGTAAGAAATGATTGAGGGAAAAGAGGATTATGTTTATGAAGTGGACAATGGCCTTACTATGTGATGATACAGTATAAAGCCGTATTGCAGATATTACACATCACTAAGAAATACAGAAAACTCAGAATACGTCTCCAATGCCCAAATGTTTTGGGATTGTTTCACGGTTGGAAGTGCTGGAGCTGGAACCTCCACCTTTTGATCAAAGCCCTTACCACTGAGCCACTAAGCCATGAAAAAATTAAATAAATACCTCCAAATCACCAAATATGGTAAATAACTTCCCTTTAAAAGAATAATTGTATGGCCATGTGTGTGCAGTCTTTTGCCCTGATAACATCTGGAAAACATGGTGTGAAAAATATTGTCATATTTGGAATATAATGTACATGTAATGTTTTGCAGTCTGAGCAATATGCATGCAAGATGTGGACATTTTTGGCTTGATAATGAAATATTTAGATGCATATCATTCACTTGTCTCCAAATTCTTGTTGAAATGACCAAAAACCTTAGAGTAGAAATGACTTGAGTGTACGCGAGGATGCTATTGCCATGTTTTAGTTGGCTTCTCTAAAGGTGGGATGAGTTGCTGGCAGAGATCAGCTAATATTGCACTGGGCAAATGAAATTGACTGATGAGTCCTTAAAAACACATTCAGCTGCACAAAGCTGAGAGTGCAAAATCTTCAAGCAAGGCATCTCAATCAATCTTTAGATGTGCCTTTAATATGATTTAACTTTACATTTCATCTGTGTCATTTCATCTGCCCGCACCATTTGGTGATCAGCATCGTGAGCAATTACTGTCCATTATGCTGACATGATTGACAGTAAGTGTGATGCGAGTTCCTCATGATCAGTTTACCCATGATTACACGTTACTACCACTAGTTTTTGCATGCATACGGTCAGGAGTAGTTCTAAATACACAGTGTGCACATCCACATCCACAATAATTATTCAATAAATCACACTTCTGTACACAAATCTACACACACAAAACAATGCGCATTTTCAGTTGATAAATGAGACCCCAGATTTGGGACACTTTCACTGTACTGTAATTCGATACGTACCGTGTCTGATATGTGAAAATGTTACCTCAGATGTTATTCACGATTTTGTGCAGTCTGAATAGCAGAAAAACACATTAAATATTTCTCTATCAGATCCGAGTCACATTTGTATGCATTTTCAAATCCCATTAGAATTTTTAGATATGCAACTCAGTTAAACCAGACAAATTGGATTTCATGTATTTTTGGCGCTTGTTGACATCAAAGATGTGCAACATGAAGAACACTGACAAACATTAGCATGAAGTTGCAAATAAGAGAGTATCTGATTACTTGAGTCTGGAGCATCAGGAAGGTTTTCTTTCTTTTGCTTAAATCCTCAGCATTATCAGATGCATGGTACTGATGATACAGATGTAGTTTGAGACCTGAAAGGCTATTTTATTTACATCATGGTGCTAATGTTGTGTCTGTGCTGCTACAACAGTGCTCTATGTACAGTAAAAACAATCTATGGTGAAAATGTTTTTCAGTATGTGATATTCCAGGTGGAATGAAAATAAAAGATGGAGGAACTGGCACAGCTGCTACAATCACCTTTTTTTGTTTCAGGGCATTTTCACACTAGGTCCAAATTAAATCCGCATCCAGGACCAATTCTGTGCTTGTTTGGGAGAGGGACTCATAATCACAGCTTTGCTTTCACTTTTTTTACACGCAGGTTTGCAAAATGGTAGGCATTGTGTTCAACCATTTGCTATTTTTTTATTATTTTCCTTTGGTACAAACACCCAAGCAGTGAAGAACAACACTTTGTGAATGCATGCCATGTCATGTATTGTACAAATACTTGCAATATGATGCGTTGTTCTCATGTATGATGTTTTTTAGCCATTCTGGCTGGCACAAAATTTTCATAGGTGCTGCTCATACTCAGTATGGTCAAATGTTTGTGGACACCTCACCATCACACCCATATGTACTTTTAAAATATCCCTTTCAAGTTTTAGTCTCCCTTTGCTGTGATGATAACCTCCACTCCTCTGCGAAAGTTTTCCACTAGATTTGGCAAGTGAGCTAGAGTGTGGGGATTTGTGTTCATTCAGTGAGGTCTGACAGTGACGTCAGGCGAGGAGGTCAGGGATGCAGTCTGCATTCCAAGTCATTCCACATGTGTTCAGTGGGGATGAGGTCAGGGCTCTGTGCAGGACACTCGGGTTCTTTCACACCAACTTTGGCAAACAATGTCTTCATGGAGATCGCTTTCTGCACAGGGACATTGTTATGCTGGAACTGGTTTAGGTTCCTTAATTCCAGTGAAGAGAAATTGTAATGCTACAACATACAAAGACAACTGTATGCATCTACTTATATGGCAGCAATTTGGGGAAGGACCACATATGGGACCACATTATGATCTTTTGGCCATATAGTGATAAAATATGAATTGTGATCACTTGCATAATGATATTTAAGGCATTTCATCTTCTCCACTGACCAGAACAACAATTCCCCAAGAAACCTGAAACAGGTAGTAATGCGGCATGTTCAATCAATCAAATTACTCAGCATGCAGCACCAAGCATGGATGTAAGATGGTTCAGTTGAATCAAATCCCAGACCACAATTTTCAAGAGGACCATGGGACGGCAAGAAGACGAGGACCACTCCCAGGCTGAAAAATAGCTTTCCCATTTCACCAAACGTACACATTCCCAGAGTACACAAATGGCCAGAAAAATGTATGTTAAAATGACATCAGATTTAGAGAAACATTTATTTTTAACATCAGCATTGTCACAATTTTAGGCAGAATAAAAGGTTGATTTTTGATCTGAACCAACATTATGGTTATTATCAACACTAGTTTTGTGCACAAGCTACAAGAACTGAGTGCAAATTTCATTGCTTTACATAAAAATGTGTGATTTTTAGGATTGTCTATTACTCTGCACACTATGTGATAGAACTTTGGAATGATGGAAGACAGTATCATCCTGTGTAGCACTAGTGATGTCCATGATGCTGTTGAATTTAAAGAAGGGGGAAAAAGCTCTTGGCAACAGATACTACATGTCAAGGCAGGTGAAAATGTAGCAGAGATTTTTTCTTTCAAATTTTTCAACAATAGGCTCTTGCAAAATGGTGCAAATCTGGAATGAAGAACTGCTGACATAAGGAGGATTATGGCAGCTTTACCATGGCAACTTGAGCTTGAACTTGAGCACCCGGGTTTTATATATATATATATATCCATTATATATATATAATATTCATTGAGCAGCTACACACTCAGAATGAATAGCTAAATGCAATAAAAACATATATCTATCATCCTACAAGTCAATCATTATCTATGTGCCTGTGCTTTGTCTAAAATGCTGACGGAAGCAGTTTAGATGATAAAATATGGACCACAGACTGAAGTGCAACTTGTAAAACTTCCACATAATATTATTTTATGCACAAAGCTAGGAAATTTGGCATCATTTTATTTAAGAGTAGTGATTCTCTGTATTCTCTGGCCATTGTGACAATGCAGTGACACCATAAGTTATGTATATTGATTTATGACCTTAAGTAAGAATGAATTTGGGTTTAAGTTCATGTGTAAATGTACCATCATTCAAATTTGGCACACAATAAGTACAAAGATATTTGGTGTTATGACAGTTCATAATGTAATATATAATGTTAAGTATTAGTTATATATGTCATAATGTAATCTTGAGTCAACAAAAATCACTTGATGAAAGCAGTTTTTTTGACAGTTCCCACCAGTTTATTTGACCACACACTGATGCATTACGTGTAGAGCCTAATGTGCTGAACTGCTTCAACTACCCAAATATCAGTTATTTATAAGCCAGCCATGGTAATTTCTACCCTTATTTCTGTATTGTTCAGGATATTCATGATTATTTATGACCTAGATTGGGGCTTTAAATGCATTTTAATTAGAAGCCTTAAAACCTGTTTTAAAACCTTGCTTTTACATTTCTGAACTGTATTTAGTTGTTTGTTATAAATTGGTTTTTAAATAACCTTCACAAAGATTAAAATGAGTTTGCTATAAGGCCTGTGTTAAATATTCTAGTTAACTTTAATCACCCAATTGCATTTCATTTCCATTTTTTCCTTTTAAATGCATTTCATTAATTCAGTTTATTTTACATTTAAATGTAATGTGAAATAAGTTGGTAAATTAAAATCATTTTAGACTTTACAATGAGGTTCAACAGCTATAATATGCATATGGAATAATATGGAAGGACTTCCTCAGTTCTGCATTGTGTGTTCACACCTGTAACAACACGAGACCGACATGACACTGGGATTGGCCTCTCTCCAGAAACTCTCTCCATTTTCTTCAAAAAAAATGTCATTTTGTTGATAATTCCTGGGTCCTGACCTCAGGAAACATTTCATAGCTAACATAAGATATATTTGTCTTCTGAAAACCATTGGCTGTCTTAGCAGTTAGCTTGCAGGTGTCCGTTTGGCAAGCATATGTTATAATTTCATTACTGCGACTGCTGAAAATAGCCTCAGCTATGTTTTTAGCTGCCTGTAATTTGCTTGGTGGTAAAGGAGGAACTAGCTATCATTAGAAATCAAACTCGAGTAATGTCACTAGCTAACAATAAACTGCTAAATCAACTCTCATTGCTATAAAGAGTCAGAAACCTTACTAGGTGATAAACTATGGATAACTTTTTAGCTTTATGTGAAATTAAAATATGCCAGAAAACAAGAGACACTTATCAGGACCAAGTTAATGCCGTATGTTAATTTAACATTTGATGTATTTTTCCTGTACCGCAATTAGCTTCTGGGTGCATAATTCTTTGACTGGGAATATCTCTGAGCTAGCTTCACGTCAGGGTTTAATTTTTTTTTATTTAGCAGTTATATCTAACTGAGCTCAACTAAGGCTTTTACCAAGGGCTCTGCCCATTCAGCTCAGAGAAACAGCACAGAGCATGAAGGCACTCATGATTTACAACACAACTCCGAACAAGCTGTTAGTGCAAATAAAGCCATTATCTCAACATGATGCCGCGAAATCTCTTTTTAAATAAATAAAACACAAACACTCTCATTATGCTGAGAAATAATGTATCATAAGTGGTTTGGAGTTCTTCAGGGGAAAAAGGGGGAGAGGGGGGCAAAGAAGTGAAAGAAAACATTTTAATCACACCCACGAGCGCTGCTGTAAATCGGCCAAATTCAGAGTGCAGAGCTCTATCCAACGCAGTGTGTGAGTCGGGTCAGTGAGTACACACACACACACACACACACACACACACACACACACACACACACACTGAGAGAGAGGTGAGCACTCACTCTGTGATCCCCCTCACAGCAGACTCAGTGTTCTGAGCTATATTTATAGCAGACTACGAAGGACTGTGTGAGGCTGATTGCTTGAGAACAGAAGAATACACATCAGCTTTGTGAAATGAGGATTGAAAGTTGAGAATATTGAATCAACTCTGAGAATATTGAGTGCAAACCAGAGTTTGTATAACACGCTGTGGCAACATTTACATTTGCAGTTTATTACTCTGCCTTCAGGTTGGCGTCTCTGCCGGCTCCGGCGTAAACATCCAGGGTTATATATTCAGGCAATGTAAATGTCAATATGATCCCACCCACACACACACAACCTGACAGGTGAATTTCCACACATATAATTCACCTGTGACCCTTCAGAATAAATCAAACAAGCGCGTCTAAATCTGACATTTGGACTGAAATGATTTTAAATGAATTGAATTCGATAGATAATGTGCTTAAATTGACTTGTCAAATCAACATGGCAACAAAGTAGCACTTCTTACCTTTAAATGAGGTATGCCGTATATTCAAGTATTTGCTTTAGACCAATCAAAATCCAGAGATATTAGCCTCTAAAATCTATAACATTGACTATACAGTTGGCTGGTTAGCTTGTTGCCAACAAATACAAACATAGAAACATCCATGGGTTTTTTTGTAGTTTGAATGCTCTAAGTCAAAAATTATGCAATTCTGAGCTCTGACTTCCCATTCAGTGTCAAATACAGCATAAGTTTGAATACAATTAAGGGTATTTTGAGGACTAAACAGATGCAGACAGAGGTATTGCATTACACAACTTATTTACAGTTGCAGTCAAAAGTTTACATACAGTAATCATGGACATGAATGTCATGGCAATCTAGGGCTTCCAATGATTTCTTTGAACTGTTCTTTCTCTGGGCAAGAATGACTGTACAACATACAATCTTTCATAGAAAAAAACACAAGAAATGGATGAACATGTTTTAATTTATTTTGGGTTTTCTGAAATCAATACAGGGTCAACACGATACATAAAAACTCAAAATAATACCTACAGCACATTTAATATTTGTCCTGTAGCGAGTTTAGCTGATGGTTTGAGGCTATGCTGAAGAAATCAGAGGTTCTTCATTATTCCATCCACTTTGTTCAGTGCACCAGTTCCACTGGCAGCAAAACAGCCTCACAGCATGATGCTACCACCACCATGCTTAATAGTTGGTACAGTGTTCCTCTGTATCTCTGGTTACTGTGGCCAAACAACTCAATCTGTGTCTCATCTGACCATAAAACTTTCCTTCAGAAGGCTTTTTCTTTGTTCATGTGGTCAGCTACAAACTTTAGTCAAGCTTGAAGGTAACACTTTTGGAACAGTTCTTCATTCTTGGATGGCAGCATCTCAGTACATGGTGATGTAAAACTCACTTGACTGTACACAGTGTTCCAGTAGAGTTGTTCCTGAACCATCTGAACCAATTTCCTCTCAGCTGAGGGTGACAGTTTGGTTCTTCAGCAAAGTGGAGTGGCAAAGTTGCTACACACAAGTGTACTTACATACACCTGTTTGAACTGATCTTGGAATTTGCAGTTGTTTATAAATGGCTCATAGAGGCATTCCTGAGTTGGGTAAATGTATGATCCTCTTTCTGAAATCTGCGCTGGGCACATTTTATACTTTCCATTGTACTGTGTGTTGATCAAGCCAATGAGTGCTGTAAAACAAACCTTTTTTATGTTCGTCACAGAGACACTACCAGCTGTAGTCAATCACGATCATTAACCTTGGCAAGCTAAAAGACATTTTTGGGCTTTCAGCACCACTGAATTAATAATCGAAGTGGGTGTACGTATATAATTTATTATTTGAAACCTTTGTTGATTTCAGAAATTAATTCTTGGTTTTTTTTCTATTAAATATGTATGTTGTACAGTCATTCTGCCACAGGAAAAAAAACGCTCAAGGAAGTCACTGAAAGTCGCATATTGTCATGAAGTTCATGTACCAACTATCAACCATTTTATATATATATATATACATGACACAAAAACAACACATTTAGCATGATGTATTAAAGTAAGAATAAACCTTGGAAAAAGAATTTTTTTAAAAAATAAAAAAATTACAGTAGTTCATTTTAAAAAGCAATGTGATTAAATGCTAAAGTAAAAAGATGACTGTTAAGCTGTTTTTACCCTGTATCAGTCTCACAGTGATGCTTTTTTAAGTGGCTTATTCATCTGTATTCATTCCTGCTGCTCCACTTTGGCTTTTGGCTTATGGGCATAATGTCATTTAGTCATTCAGTGGGAGCCATAAACTGATGTGCAGTTTTGAAAGTGCACTACAAAATATGACTATGTTCTATTGTCACATGAACAAAACAGATGATTTCAGACTAAAGTAGTTGGCACGCTTTTTTCGTGCATGCGTGCATGTTCAGCTCAGTCATTCAACACAACTAGCACAACCAGACTGCCCCCCCTACCGCACCCCACCGTTTCCCAGCTGAAATTACACAATCATGCATAGTGGAGTTCTTCCCATCACTACAATGATTTCCAAACACACAAACATATGCTAATGTTCCGCTCTATATCCACAGCTCTCTGCTTTAGTACATTTGGAAAATAGAATAATGCCTTCAACTGATCATTGTTTTTGTCAGGATAGTATTTGTCTGTGTTTCAAAAATCACCAGGATGTTTTTTTTTCTTCGCTAAGCGACAGGGTGTATGCTGAGATTCATCCATACACAAGTGCCCAGCTGGAACTGTACGGAGGGACGAGCAGGAGAAGACAGAAGAGACGGAGGAGGAATAGAAGATGGGGAGGTGGAGGTAGACAAAAGAAAGAGACAGATGGGAAAAAGGAGTGAAAGCATCCGAGAAAGTAGGTGATGGTGATATGATAAGAGAACGGGAAAAAATGGAGGAGAACAGTCAGAGACAGACATGCATGAAGATATTTTTCATGATATCTTGCTTTTCTATTGATAAGAATACAACACATACAGAATCAGAATTTAAAAAGTAAGCATTCATAAACAATTCGCCCACTGTGAGATAAAGTAAAGTAGTCTGAGTTAAATTTTAAGCAAACACACAAATTTTAAAAAAATAGCCCAGGTGTAGTGTGGTGTGGTACAATGAATCAGAATTATACTTAGTTCATTCTAATTATTAGATATAATTATTAGTTATTATAATAACTATAATATAAATATATAATTTTATTTTATTTAAATTATATATTATATTTAATAAATATAATAATATTGTACCGTATTTGTACTGTATTATTAGCTGCCATTGCTGGGCCCTTGAGCAAGGCCCTTAACCTTCACTGCTCACTTGTATAAAAATAAGATGTATGTAAGT
>JAQMYM010000003.1:6020277-6043640 GCA_030014255.1 Parauchenoglanis ngamensis | reverse complement strand
CTCGCATTCACACCTATGGGCAATTTAGAGTAGCCAGTTGACCTAATCTGCATGTCTTTGGACTGAAGGAGGAAACCAGAGCACCTGGAGGAAACCCACGCATGCACGGGGAGAACATGCAAACTCCGCACAGTTGACCCGGGGATCGAACCCAGGACCTTCTTGCTGTGAGGCGACAGTGTTAACCACCACACCACACCACCATGCCAACACAAGTAAATTATTAAATGTGTTAATTATAACAACTTATAGTTAAGATATCAAGAAAAGTTTACTACACCAGATACCAAATACAATATACTGAATGGATTATTCCTCAGTGTAGTAATATGCTACATGTTCTACTATACAGTAACAATATATAAGAAATGTGCAAACAATATCAACAACTTTAGCATAAGGACTTATCTCATCAGACATTCACTACGAAATGTAGACCACAGAAGCAAGCTTCACATAGGACAAATGCCTGGCAGGCAAGATGATGAATGCAAGATGATCAATGTTTTTAATATGTGAAAACAAGTGCATAAAGGGAGGGTCACAATGGGTTGCCATGATATAGCTGTTATTCACTTTTGGATATCACACACTAACTCATTCGTTGTAGGTTACCCTCCTGAACAAAACCCCAGCACAGACATCCACCAATTTCACAGGGGCTATTAATAATAAATGCGAGAGGTCCATCATATCATTTGCATTTAGATAAAAGTTCATTTGATTTAGAAAATCCCCCAACCCCCAAAGTGTGATCTGAGATATTTGCCTTTAATCTGTGAATAAATGTCCTGTAAGACTCTCCAAATCCAAGTTTTAGAAATACGCCTGTGTGGGTGAGTAATGATGTCATTAAGGAGTTTCTCAGTTGATCTTTGAATCTCACATTCACTATAATCCCCAAGTCATAATTATTAAGATTTATGGACTTGCACTTGAAATTGTGTATTATTACTGTGTAGCCTATAGGTCCTGTATTTATGTCCTGTATTATGTAGTGTATGTATAAATCCTGTATTTAGAACCTGTATTAGCAAAGTGTGTGTATAAATCCTGCATTCATATATTGTATTAGTGTAGTGTGTGTATAGGTCCTGTATTTATATCATGTATTAGCATAGTATGCATGTTGGTTCTAAATTCATATCTTGCATTTGCATAGCGTGTGTACAGGATCTGTATACTCTGTATATCATGTATTAGCATAGCGTGCATATCGGTCCTAAATTTATATCCAGTATTAGCGTAGTGTGCGTATACGCCCTGTGTCAGCCCAAAAAAAATGTATACACACTTCAGGAACACTTCTACACATAAATATCTGGAAGCTAATGACCACTACTCTTGTAATTGTAGAGGCCAAAGGTAACTTGTATTAATCTCGTGACATCTGAATAAATTTAGTATTAAAATATTTATATACATTTTTTGGGCTGACTAAACACACACACACGCGTATACATTTTTATATATTTATCATGTATTAGCGTAGCCTGAGTACATGCCTTGTATTTAAATCATGTATTGGCATAGGATGTCTATAGGTCCTGTAGTTATATCCTCTATTTATATCATGTATTAGTGCAGTGTGTGTGTAAGTCCTGTATTTATATTCAGGTTTAATATGGTGTATACAGGTCCTGATTTATCATTCGGTATGTTTTAGGCATATGTACCTTGATCACACAGCTATAAAGATTATATGGTGGCATTTCCTAATGCTACTTCCTAATGATACAGTGACTCTTGATGAAGAAATACAAACAAACATTTCTACTGTTAAAGAGGATCAGTTCATCTGCTAGCTGGCACTGAGCACTGGGAGAACTCGGAGGTGCCGTTCAGGCTGTTAATAACCTATCTCTTCAACACACACACACACACACACACACACACACACACACACACAATGCACTCATGTCCCAATGTAATAACGTGTGATTTATGTGCATACACGACCTAAAGTAGCCAACTGGAGAGATGTGTGTGCATAAAACATCATGTACCTGAGTGTGTACCTCACACCTTCATCCTGTTCCACTTAAACTGTGGAACAATACAACACTGGATTATGTGCACACGTTCTACCTTACTATTCTTCCTTTTTATTTTAGGAAAAAATGTTTTGTACAAGTACCTAGTGGTTACCATACAGTATACATCATATGGCCAAAGGTACACCTGACCTGTCTAAAACCATGGGCATTAATATGGAGGCACTTCATAATCATTAAAACTACTCATAAAGTGTTAGATTTGACACTTCATAGTAGGGTTATTATTTTTATTTATTTGTTTTTATTTATTGTTCAGTCAAAATCTTTGACCTTTGTTTTCCAGTGTTTCTTGGGTTAGTTTCCTATACTAAACTAAACATTTAGTAAAAATACATTTCCTAAACTATAAATTTGCCTAATATTTTCTACATCAAGCATAAATGAAAAAACTCAACGCTTTCTCTGACTACCTTGACTGAAAGTAAGGGCACGACCCCTTTAAAGGAAGAAAATCACCAAATCCAGATGATTATTAATGCAAGCTGGCGGGAGGGGGCGTGGCCTCTGGGGTATCGGTTAATACAGGTCCAAAACAACCATCCAGTCAAGTCAATCATTACAAATTCATATGGCTAATTTGCCAATTTCATTGGGGGGTAATGACTCCAGTGTACTATTGTACTTTCAAGATTTGCACAACTTTATTTATGTAGTGGGAAAACATCGAACACTTTCGTTGAAACCTGTGTACGCCAGCCTTTCAGTGATTTCCTGAGCAGTGAGAGGATGAGCTAAGCTATGAGCGGACAGAACGATCAATCAGCACTCTCAGCAGCTGGCAGTTGGAGCAAAAAGGCCTCGGAGAGAACAGACAGAAGTGTGAATTGAGCTCTGGGGAAATGTAACCAGGGCCATGTACTTTATTACTGTACTTAAGTAGCTGCTTCAAGGATTTGAACTTTTGAGCCCTTCTGCATTTAAACAGGAAGAAGTCTATTTATTTTACCATTTTCATCCCAAATGTAAGCCATATAAAAGATGCTTTTGTTTTGTAATGTTGAACAGATTACAGTCAGATCAAAAATTGCATTAATATTTTAGAAATTAAATGAACTTGGGAAATGATCTTAAACCCTGTCAAGGCATGTGTTCATGATTTCAATAATAAAATGAAAGCGTCAATACTTTATAGGGTATAACCCAATAATGTCACTACACTTAAATTATAAAATGTGGGTCATAATTACACAAACAATACTAACATTATACTAAACAATCTCTCCTTTTCAATTAGAGCTGAAGCAATAAAATAAACAAAAACGAGTGAATGACACTGCTGCCTCATAGCTACAAGATCCCATGTTTGAGTTTCAGCTCGAATTACTGTCTGTACGCGGGTTTCTGTTTCCATGTCTAATGTGCATCTTAAAATTGCAAACTATAAAGAGGAGTAATAGAAACAAAATAAATATTAAATTAAAAATAAAGAAATCACAAAAGGTTTCTCGCACATCAGGTGGTTTTTCAGACGATTTGACAACGCAACGTTTCACCTGACAATCTGAAATGGAAAAACATTCTTTTTTTTTATTATTATTGCATTTAGGTCACATAACATGCAGTGAACGCAATCAGAATCACCAGGCCAACACTTAAGATCTTGGCTATCTGTTGGCAGGTTTAATTGGAATGACCATTGTGGGAGGAGAAAAGCTAGCTTTAATCTCGTATCACCCAATGAAAACAGGCCATTCACAGTCATGTTCCGACTTTTTTTTTTTTTTTTTTTTAAATGACTAGTTTTGCACAAACCCGCAGTGGAAACCTGCCTTGTGTTGCGCAGTCATCCAGGTTCCTCCACGTTCATCAGTTTCCTCCCAAATACAGGCTATTGGTCGTGAATGCATCCATGCTTGGTCCTCTGCCATGGACCAGACACTAGCAGAGTGTTTTCAGGAAGCGGTTACAAAATGTGAATGAAAGAAAAATTCAATAAATATACATAACCTTATAATAATTTCAGCTGCTTTGGGAATTCTCTATTGGTAATGGAGAGGTGGCAGGAGCCTAAACTGGGAGGAAAAACTGAATGAAGAGCAATATTTGAAGTTTTTCTAAGAACATTTTTAACTCTTACGCTCTCTAAAAATCCCCAAGCTGCACATTTACTGTAAATCCGATCCAGTGACCATTCGACATTCAGTCACAGTGACTACAATCCAGAATGGACCCCTGGTCTAGCCTTGCAAAATTTAAATCAATTTAAAATAAAAAAGAAGCGGCAGAAGCAGCAGCAGCAGCCGCCTCCCCAAGTCATTCAGTGTGAGCAGAGAGGATAAGAGCAGGAGAGAGAGAGAGGGAGACAGCAGAGAGTCAGAGGTGAATACAGAGGGATAGGAGTTTATTGAGCGGGCTACAGCAGGAGAAAGCACACAGGCACACAGGGAGCGTACAGCATGATAGAAAAAAACTTTTAATCGCATCACTTCCAAATCACATTGAATTAGTAGATGTAAAAACGTAACCCATGTAGAAAATACACACAGCCCTTCCATGAATCTTAAATCTTAACATACAGTACATCGACAAAACGAGCTCCCGAGCATCCAAAACACCGGAACCATCAATGGACAATTCACACAAATGTTTAACAAATCCTGAATTTTTCCCCTGTTGAAATGAAAAAGCTTGATACAACATGCAGAAAAATAAGTCAAAAGGCACAGCAGCTTTGGTCCTAATGGTGATCTACACTAGCAGTCAAAAGTATGAGTAGTTTACAGGTGTTTTAATTCCCAACTCATTTCCATTTTGAACTTAGGAGAAGCAGCGAGGAGCTCAGACTATTAGGGACGTTTAAGAAAAGCTTTATTGGGTGAAGCGCTTCATGAAGCTGGTTGAGCAGATGCCACGATTAAGAAACGTCCGAACATTGAACCGGTAGCGTACGTACGAGGGCTTCACAAGGACATCACAAAACGTCAACTCGGCAAAAGTATGAGGTGCAATCAGATTCGGTCAACAATGAACAAAATGTTTTACCAAAACGTATTTCATGATCTGTTTGATGAGCACAATTCACACAAATGCATCAAAATTAACGCACATCCAGAACGTTTTTAAGAATTTAATTATTCGTTTAAGACCTACAAAAGAGTGCCAAACTATAACAGTGGGCGTCAGGTCCATGTGGCTGCATGTAATGATCGCACAGGGACGTGATCTGCTGAGGCGGTTCAATTTGATCTTCGCACAAAACAGAGTGGCGCTGCCTTACATCTTGCACTGTTTCGACCCTTCAACAAAAACTGCCCAAGCTCTTCTGCACATCGTGAAACTATTTAAGGATAATGGGTTAGCTGTACAGTGAACACGAGCTAATTAGCAAAGTGTTTGCCAGGTGAACATCAGTCAAACGCATCATTGTTCCTTATTATTTAAAGGTTTCATCTTTAGACGCTCTCTTTAGAGCTACTTGTATGTACAAACCTAATCATTCAGTTCATTATCTTAATAAAACTATTTTATCTGGAGATCAGAAACAAACGAATGGATTCCCTCCGTGCTCTTTAATTAGTTCGCTTCAAGGACGACGTGCATTGCTGGAGTTGATTGCGGTGTTTATAGCGATCAGTCCACATCTGATCACAAACATCAGCTAAACTAACTGACAAATGTCTGCTTTCGCTAATGATCGCTAAAGACGACGCTCAATGGACCTCGGTCAAATGTATGCAACTGTTAGCTTGACCTCACTACTGCCAAGAGCCAGCAGTTAACGATGGACAAAAATCCCCCCCTACTTTATATATACACACATGTTTAAAAAAAAAATATGTATGTTGTAATGCATGATGTACTACTCTGCCCACAGTGTGCGCGTGTGTATGTGTGTGTAAAGGGTCGCCAGCATTAAAATATCAAACAGCAAATATAGAAACAGAACGTGTGCTAGCAGGTGGCTGTTCATCAAATCATGTCGCTCGTATTCAGGCGATTCATAACCGAACTGTATTTGGCTGAGACAAAAAGCAAGCCAATAAAAACGGGCCTTAAAATGCTCGTGTGGTTTTGCAAAAGAATAATTACCATATTTAGATTCGACAGAACAGCAGGTCAGAGTGGTGGGGCAAGATCAGAGCTGCAAAAAAAAAATACCTTACCACAAACAAAGGAATGTGCCTACACTTCTATATTGCCTGTAGAGGAATATGGGGACGGGTTGCTGTTTTGTATAAGGCACATTTTGTTGTGGGAGCAACAAATGGGAAACACCAGGAAGAGAAATACTGAGAAAGAGAGAGCAAGATGCACGTTTCTAACATGGTCTTCAGGAATGACTGATCCAAATGAACTCTAATATCGCTCAACACTCCATAGGGAGTAGGGGACGAGACGAGGGTGCAGGCTACACTGCCTGTTCAGATAGTGGATTTAGAGAAGGAGACTCGGAGACGATGGCCACGGCCCATGTCGTAGCTATGGAGGTCGATCAGGGCTTGAATGGCCTCCTCCACGGTCGCCATCTGCAGCAGGGCCATCTTATGATCTCTGGTGTGAAAAACAAGAGACGTGGACGGTCAAATCCGCAACAAATTTTGCAGAAAAATGTTCTAAATCACAGTCTTGTTCTGCAGATTATGTTACGTTTATTTTCATTCACCGGACTACATTTCAAGAGTCCAGTCAAGTAGGAGCCCTATTCCTCATTACACCGTTGCTATATAATATCCAGGGGATTCTCACTGCTTGTGCTTGTTACAAGGGGTGGAATAGAATAGAAAGGGGTCATGTATGACGAGCAGTATTTTATTGTAAATGCCATACTTCATACGTCACTACGTGAAAGTGAGACTACACTCTCAGCATGAGCACATGAGTATACTATATGGTAAGACGTTTGTGGACCCCTGACCCTCACGGCCATATGTGGTTCTTCCCCTGTCTCCAAGAAGCTTAAAGCACACACAGAGGATATCTTTACATGTGGTAATATTAAGATTTCCTTTCACTGGAATTAAGGAACTTAAACCTGTTCTAGCACGACAATGCCCCTGCGCACAAAGCAAGGTCCATGGAGACAAAATCTAGTGAAAAGCTGAATTTCCAGAAGAGTGGAGATTATTACAAAAGCAAAGCCAGACTAAATCTGGAAAGGGATATTCAACAAACAGCTATGAGTGTTATGGTCAGGTGTCCATATAGCGTATCCAGGTCACTCGTACCACGTCTAGGAGTTATCTGCAGTACTGAGCTATATAAAGCATTGTACGTATTAGTAACATGTATAACAAAGTAAAAATAGTGCAGGAGTGATGCAATATAATGAGCAATTTTTAATCGATCAAACTGAAATTGATGCTGAAAGTTCTTACTGAAAGAACTTGAAGGCCTTCACTGTGCCTCCAGAGTTGGAGAAGAGAAGTCTCAGGTCCTCTTCATTCACTTTCTCTCTGTGGAAAGACACATAGGTTCATTTTTGGCTTGACATCGATGAACAGTGCATCCATGAACGTCCTGAAATAATCTGCTACAAGCTAGCTGAGAAGCTCTGAAGGAGTGAAGTATGCGCTTGGCCGGCTTCTGCTCTCCTACTCACGGGATGTTGGAGAGGTGGAGTGTGGCTGACGGAGGAAAGATGTTCTGGAAATTCTTTGAGCCTGGCTTTTTGAAACGGTGAAGGGGCGAGCTGATGAAGTCTTTAGTGAGGCCCTGGTCGTCCAAGCCTTCTCGAGGAAGCTGGACTGTCTGGTGTTTGGAAAGGGTCACACGAATGATCTTCCCAAACATCTTCTGCCCATTCAGGTGGCTCATGGCTAGAGCAAAATCAAAATGAAAAATGCATGTCGTAATTTCATTTGGAATTCAGACAGAAATATGAGGTCAATTTAAGGACGGGGTCTTGCAAAAGCTTAGGATGAGGCCGCATAATGTGCCGCTAGATATACAATAGAACTGAAGTTTAAATAAGCACTTTTCTGCTATATACAACTGTAATATCAACAAACATGTAGATAATCAACTCAAATTTCAGGACCCCACTGCAGTTATTTGGCCCTACCTAACTGGGCCTGATTTCCATCTGTCATCTGGATGAGGGCGCTGTCCTTCTTATTGTAGAGGATCTTGACTCGTTGCACATCCCCATACACACCTTCAGTTAGGCGGGAGGCAGATGGAGGGAGGAGGAAATGACGTGCGGAAGAGAGAAGTGAACCATGAAGGACAAGTTAGTGCTTTACAGGCTGGAGCCTAGACACGAAGATGGCATCTTCAAACCAAAACTTAAAAAAATAAAAATAAAAAATAGAAATCTATAGCATAGAGTGTTTATAGAGTAGAGAAAAAACATTCTGATACACCCTCCCATATAGAGGAGCTATGTGATATAGAAAAGCCTACATGCAAAATCATCAACCATGCATTACAATAAGCTGTACATGAGAAGAGACAGAGAGCAAGATAGAGACGGACTTCAAAAGGCCAAAATAGACCTGATTAAAATGTGAACAAATATATAACTGGTAAATTAAAAATGTGTCCTGAATTACAGATGTTCTTATTAACTAAATGTAAAAACAGACAAACTAAAGATGTAAGAATATAAAAATAATCAAGAAGTAAATAAAAGGAAATAATAAATTAAAAAAAGGAGGTAGATTGCCAACGATAACATACCGAAGAGGGTAAAGAGACTTTGGGGCGTAACCATCTTTAGAAGGAGAGAAGAGCAAGCAGCGTAAGACAGGAAGAGAGAAGAGTCGAGGTAGAGCGAAGATGAACAGATCATCCATAACGGAGGGTGGTTTCCCGCACGATGGTGAGGTGACCATGGAGCATGGGTCAGGGAGGTTAATTGGGGCGGGGTTGGTCCGAGGAGGAACATTTGTTTTTGTTTTGGGTTTGTGTGTGTGTGTGTGTGTGTGCGTGTGTGTGTGTGCGCGTGTTTTAGTCAGGTGCAAAGCATAAACAGGAATGGGGTAGGGGATTTGGGAGAAACAGGAAGTGAAGAGGAAAGGTGGTTGGAGAGGAGAAAAAGGGTTGGGAAGTGGCAAAAAAAAAAAAGAGAAGGGGTGAAAGCAAAAAATAAATAAATAAATAAAATGGATTTAAAGGGGAGGACAAAAAAATAATAATATACAGGTCAGTACACAGGAAACAGGTTTTTAAAAAAAAAAAAAAAAAAAGAAGAAAAAAAAAGGCAGGGTTCTCTATTCTTTCCTCTGTTGTTTTTTTTTCTCTCTTTCTTTTCCTGCTCCCAAACATCACTGTACTTGTGCCAAATGTAGTCTCCATAGACCAAACATGGGTCAAGGCACTTCTGTTGTAGCCTTACCCAGGAATGGGAAAAGCGAGCAGGCATGCAGAGAATAGGGCAGATTAAGGAGCTGAAGCTTTATGAAATACAGGTAGCTTTGATTCTAAAGCAAGGCAAGCCTTTCTGGTTTTTTTTTGGTTTTTTTTTTTTTTAATTATTAGAGTGATAAGGCCATGCAGGAAATGGGCATGAAAACCACCTTGCAGAGTTATGGGCATCAAATATAAACGTCACGTCATGTTTAAAAAAAACCACAGACCCACAGGAGTGTTTGGAAAAACAAATAAACACATGATGGGGAAAACACATTACTGGGAGATTTTATAGAGAAGTAGAAAGAGAAGGTGAGATTGAGAGAGAGAGAGAGCGAGAGAGAGAGAGCTAGAGAGAGAGCTAGAGAGAGAGAGAGAGAGGGTGTAGGGTGGGGCTACCACATTTCATACCAACTCTGAATAACTTAGAGAGAGGCAGTGGAACGTCAGGAGAGGAGAGAGGAGTTACAGCTTAGAGAGAAAAGACAGTTAGATATTACTTCAAGACAGAGCAGCAGAAAGAGCAATAGAGCAATAGAAAAGAAAAGAGAGACGAGAGAGAGAGAGAGAGAGAGAGAGAGAGAGAGAGTAACAGTGGTCAAAACTTGTACAGAATGCACAGAGAGACTGCAGAGACCCTCCATTTTGACGAGAAATTGATCAAGTAATGCTTTCAGTATATTTATGTGCAGAAAACATTCACACAGCTATCATTTTGTTTACACCCAAAAGATTAAACTAATTGTAAATATACTGAAACGACATTAAAACAGCTCACTAACGATGGTAAAGAATGTACAAACTGCTCACTGCACATCACGTGACCAACGATGAAGGACACGTAAAAGACGAAAGTGCCGCAAATATCAACTGATGACCCTTTTTAACCAACAGTGCGCGGACGCCTCATCTGGAACCCTTCTCCTGACACTTCAGAAGAGCCTTTCGGTTTAGTTTCAGCCCCAAAATGCTGCTTTTATGGAACCATGAACCAACAAGGTCAGGAACTTGGGAACACCATTAATGTGTAGCCAAAACAAGTCTTCAAACTACTCACGGTTTTGTTGTTGTTTTTTTTTGGAAGAGATGCGATAGGAGATGCAATAAATTAGGACTAACATTGTAATGTGCTGGGCTTGATGTTACGCAGGTAAAGGTTTCTGCTATTTGTTTTTAGGTTTATTAAAGAGAAAATTACTAATAATTTATTAATTAATATTTCCAATATTTCTCATTAAAGCAAATAACAGTTCGAATGGCCAAAGCACAAAATAAAAACACCAAGGCCTAGACAGCATCAAATGCATGGAGAACATTTTTGATTTCAACCCTGCCAACATGCAGACAGGCCAAATCCCAAACGACTTCCTGTCCACTACTTATGAACCCTACCTAGGAGTATAACAATGCAACTACACAGCATCTGAGATTTAGCCACAGCGAGAAAATGTAGCAGAAGAACAGAGCTGAATGTAATGCATATTTACTCCAATACAAAATGGATTCTTTATACTCTTACAAAAAGTCAAGTCATCGCAAATTGATGCATTTTACACAATTATCACTTTATTTACACACACACACTTACACACACACACTTACACACACACACTTACACACACACACACACTTTTGTCTGATAAGATCTCTACAAATATTCCACTTCCTTTTCAATACATGTAGTGCTGGTTGGTTTTTTGTGTCAATCTGTATGATGTAATTATTTATAATCCCTCTATCCAGGGTCATGCAGAAGACAGTCTGGTTCCTCTGGCGTCGTCTCCGGGAGCTTTTTCTTGCCACAGGCTTGCTCGTCAGGGTTCGGAATTGACGCTGCGTCGTGACAATGTTGACTGAATCTCTGTGCTGTGTGGATCTTTGGATCTCACTTACTTCAACAGAGTCATGTTTACTACCCCCGTTCCACTTTGCACCTTTGCTCACTCCACTTGGATAGTAATCTTAGATTACTGTAATCCACATCTCTGAACTCAGGTACTCGCATGTCATTTTGCACTTTTTTATGCTTTATATTCCATTTACACGGTCCTGAAACCAGGTTCCATTGCACTTACCTACCACCCTACCTCACGGTCATTCACGTGGCTTGCTATTTTGACTGAAGTCTTTAAGGTTGTCTACCATCTCAAAACAGCACAGCCGACACCACGACTATGTGCTGAAAAACCTGAAATATTGACATTTGCCTTGCCATTAAAGACAGTGAGGCGGAGTAGCTTCTCGGTTGATATTTGCGGCACCTTTTCCCCCCTTGTCATAATTACACAGCGTTTGTCATCATTGATCCCTGGAGCCACATCCAATACATCCAATACAATTTGGCTGTAGCTGAGCAACTGTTTAAGAACCCATTTGGTTTGTGAGCAGTGACACTACAGACAAATGCATTTATGAGGACGCAGGACGTTCTACTATCTTTCAACATCAAGTTCAACTCAATAGGCACAACCTCAATTCTGCATTGGTGCAAGAGGTCAAAATAAAAGCGTCACCGTTCAAAACTCATACGGTGGTTTTTAGAAGAATAGTATAGACAGGATGTAAACAGACTGGCCAAAGGTATTAACTCAGCCAAGTTTTTAGTGCTGGAGAAATAAGGCTAACGATGCTAAGACAACAGTCTTGTTATGTTGTCACAGTTCCAGGGTTAGTCGTGGTGTATGATCAGATGGTTACCTTACAGTTGGCTTTTTCAAAACAGATTAAAAAGCATTTTTTTCTGTCATGGTCTAGGTTTATTTCGCCTGATCCTACATTGGTTCTTGTCCCTTTTCTGTCCAGCTTTGACTCCCAAATGATTTCATAACCACCGCCCCTAAATCACACTACCTCTGCTGCCGGTTCTAGCATGTTATCAGCGTAATCGAACGTATAGAAGATAACCTAGACTAGACGATCATACTATGAAAATTTTAAACTGCGACATACCCACAAGACAGTTTAGGATTCTGTAAACCGCAAACCTAATTCATCTCCCATGCCTCGAAATGCTTTGTCGAGCTATTCAGTATTTCAAACAGACTTCCTGTGGGACGGTTATTTAATCTCACTTTAGCCAGCTTCTGCAGGAACTCTGACAGATCCAGTCTGCTTCTGCATTTAATATTTTTGTTTGTACCAACCTGCAATATTTTCTAAAAAAATACTCTGATGGTTTTATTTCCCCAAACATAACCCAATCAGTAATTCAAACCAGAATAATGCAGTTATTAAGGATGAATGAATGATTGCGTTAAATGCACAGCGCCACACCAGCATTCAGTATCCTGTGTTAATCAGTGTGGCCTTCCTCTAGCAGCAGCTAACCTGAAGCTGGAATGACTTTCTTCCTCAGCACATAATTTGTCGTCACTGCATAAACATCAGACTCAGGTAGGAGGTGGTGCACAATGTTTGGAGGTGGAATTGTACTTTACAAGTAATCTGGAAGATAATTACAGTTCCAGGTTGATTTGCTTACATGCTGTATATATTAAAAACAGACCCTTTTGCTATTTAATAAAACCTTAGGTACAAACGGTGTTGCTCAGTTGCACTATGTACACCGAGGGGCATGCAGTGTACACAACTCCAATAGAAAACTAACTTGTTTGTACGATTTGGACCATATATAGGCTGCTCAAGACCTTCTCATTAGAGCTTTTATTCTTTCAAACCTATTTTATTATAAAAATTCAAAAGCTGTACAAAAAAACACCACAAGTGTAATTCTGTGTAAACATGATGCTGAAAAATCGTAGAAGATCCTCTGAACTTAAAATAAATAAATAAATAAAATAAAGTTGGTCCTTGGCAGATGATTGGACACGGAGAAAGTGTAGAACCAGCGTCTGCTGGAGGCCTGACTGAACACATGACTGAGAACAGAGATAGCAGGTAGAGGTGTGTGTGTGTGTGTGTGAGAGAGGGTGTGTGTGTTGGTGTGCTGGATGGGATAAACTGACCTCATCATTGAGATTGCTGGCTAGAAGCACCGCACCGGCCGCCGAGTGTCCCGACAGAGCGACTCGCCCAGCCGCTGCCGCCGCCGCCGCCGCTGCACTTAGAGGACTTATCGACCCTACAGAGACAGAGAGAGAAAGAGTGAGAGAGAGAAAGAAAGAGGCAAAAAGAAGAAACAGCCAGACAAAGAGGAATAAATAGAGAGGAAATAGCAAAAAGGAAACGAAGGAGAGATAGAATGAACGCGTTAAATGTCAAATGCTTATTCCCAGCAATCCTTCTGACCAAACCGCATCCTGTAGAACGGCCAGCTCACTTTCACACAGACCGGTTGGTATTGAGACAAACATATTGGCATTTCACGTCCTGCTTTAGCGGTGTGAATACGTTTCTCTGCTGTACTCTCCTCCATTTGTCTCTCTCTTTGTCTGAGAAAGCAGCTCAGAAACTTGGCCTCCTCGCTGTACCTGTCCACAGGCACATTTACCGCACGGCATCCGAGTTTCCTCACTGAAAAGCATGTAATACTTTAAAACGTCAAAAATATGTACTTTTAGAAAAACCACTGTCCTCATGTTGCCTTCATCATGCTGCAAAAACATTACTGGGTGTCCAGGCAACCTCCACTTTAACGAAACAGAGGCGATGGTAGATGATTTTTTTATTTTATTTTTTTTTAAAGGCCAAGATAAAAAGATTGTTCACGGAGGATGTTAATGTTTTATTGTACAAGAGATTATGGACACATTCCTTTTAAACATCTAAATACTGAGTGCTGGTGGCAGTTTATGGCATATATAGATGTAAATAGTGTTATTTTATTCATAGAATATTTAGCTTGAAACAAACAGAAATAATAATCTGATATTTTGGAATATGTGTTACCACAGTGATATTCATAAAGTATAAAATTTTGGCCCCTCTCATTTTAGAAGCTCACAAACGCGGTGGACACAACAGCAAAGGTCACCGGGGACAACGACCTGCATCGATTAACAGAAACAAGCAACGTTAATTTTACTTTTTTATTTTTAGCAGATCAGGTCTGAGCAGATAAAACAGTGAGGTCGTCCTGGGAGGAAAGTGGAAACAAAAAGGCAGTGATCGTCATTATTTTTGGTTGTCTGCCACAGTGGTAAACACTTACATGCTTGTTATTTCACTTACATCAATATCACGGAATATGAATAACCAGCAATATCAATAGGAATATAATATAAGTCATGAATCAGTGCAACACTAATATTAATAATAAATAAACAAACAAGACTGAATCCAAGTATGAGCTACAGTGAGAGGATCACCTACTGGTTTCAATGAGCCAAGATGAATCAACCGAACACCAATTTAGAGTTTCTGTTGTACGTCTCAACACACAAATAGCACATCAATAGATGCTGCATAAGAACGTAGAAGAAAAGGAAGAATGGCTGGAGACGTGAATCTCCACAGAGAAGTGTTTTAACTGTTTTTCCCCCACTTGACATTTCCATTTTTTTGCCTAAAACAAAGCAAAAAGAAAATTAGACTCATTTGTTTGGGCCAGGGTTCTGGGTCTGTCCTGTATACATTTAAGTTAAAATTACTGTTTATGCAAGTTGAGAAACAATGTGCGACAAATAATGACTGATTGAGTTTACGAAGGACTAATATATTATATTTCAGATAAAGTCTGATTAGGACCAGATAATGACTGGCTCACATCAGAAACTTCTGCACCTGGCCAGACACAGGCTACATTGGAGGCTAAAACATTCATTTAAAAATAGCAATGCAGCAAATAAAAATGCTATAAATTAATTTCACATATGCTTCTGTAAATGGATTATGCATCACACAGCTAGTCTATTTCCAGACTTCCAAGGCCAGGAAATTTACCACTTTATCTTCCTTTAGTGATATTTCAAGCTATAGTAATTTCAGCCTAAATGTATATTTAAAAACCTATGAAATCAATTCAATTTTATTTGTATAGCGCTTTTAACAGACATGGGCCCTGTTTACACTTGGTTTTGAAATGCGTCTTGAGCATTCAGGTCACAAATAGACTGCCAAGACAAGTCGCCTTTTACACCAGTGTTTATCATGCGTTTCCAAGGTGTCCAGCTGACCGCTTTTGTTCAAATTTCGTTGCTGCCTACATGATTTCCACTAGAAGGTCAAAGGTCCCTGTACAAAATTATATTAAAACATTAAACCTGCAACATACCGTTATTTTCTTGCACTCCAACCATGTACGTCGATGCTCCTCTCAGCTATTTATTTCTAGCGTGTCACGCTGTTACCAAAGCAACCACTGTGTCCAGCATTAATGACGTATTTTCCTGTTACGTCCGTGTTGAGGACGCATTGGTGTTTACTCTACAGAAGGTATGTGGTTAAATGCGTCCCAGAACACCTCGGCAAGAGGTTTGAGCGAATGTGTCTTGGGGGTCGTTCACACTTGTATTTAGCGCTATCCAGTTGTGATCATATCGCTCCCAAGCCGCATTTTAATACCAAGTGTAAACGGGGTCTCTCAAAGCAGCTTCACAGACGTATACAGATATTCTCTCTCGCTCTCGCTGACAAAAGGAAGAAACCTTGAGAGGAACCAGACTCAAAAGGGAACCCATCGTGGATTAGTGTCCAATAAAAACTTTTGTTAATTGTTTAATATTGTTTATTGTAAATATTTGTCAAAGTGTATAATTATTTAATTTTCAAATAACTTGTATGCCAACCCTTGACCTTGCTTACTTTGAAATTTGATATATTTTTTATTCCTCTGAACAGCTTTTGAATTATACACTTCTAAGGTTTTCATTTGACTCCACCGCACCACCAAGTATACGGACGTTTTTCCACCATCTATAAATGTATAAAATCTGCAAAGTTGGAATTAAAGTAAAAAGACAGGGCATTTATTGTGTGTATTAAACATGCTTGGATTTCCAACTCTTTAAATACGGCAGACAGGTCCAGGATTAACTCGGCCAAAACTGACATTTCCCAGGTTAGTTTCAGAGCATGCATTTCCAGGTTACCTGAGGTCAAGTTTGTGTTCAGTCTGGAACAGAAAAATCTGCATTCTTATACAACTTCACTTATGTTATCAGGTCTAACCAGAAGGAAGTATAATCATAATTGTATTTTAATGATTACCTTCCTTTAGATGGCCAATTCTGATTATATAGGTTGTTATTTGTGTCTTACCAAGTAGGGACGTGGAGTCCTTGCCAAGCGCAGCGGCCATCGCTGGAGGTACAGAAGGCTGGCCGTCTGCTGCAGGCAGCTCGGGTCTTGTGTAATCTCGACTCTTATCGTTGTTGTACTTCACGTTTAAGTTGACCAGCTTGGAGAAGTCGATGCGCAGAGTGCAGCATGAGTTATAGATGTTCTGTCCGTCCAAAGACTAAGACGATTATAAACAGGTGTTAGAGGATTTTCTGCCTTTAAATGATCTAGTTAACTGTGCATTGAAGGAGCAAAGTAGTTCCAGTATATTCCTGTAACGTCTGTAGTAAAGCACTGTAATCTTCAATATGCGTTCAATATCGAAAATGATACTGACCCTTGTGTGAACACAGCTTTATTAAATGGGTAAGACTTAATACCACTGCCTCACCTCAATCAATCTTTCGAGTACCTGTACTGCTGAGGATTACACTTTTGTATCCTTCCATGAACTAAATGCCTAGGTCATGTATGTTTGTTTTCACTACCATCAAATATCCATGCAAGTATTTCTTCTCTTAACACAATTCTTGCATCATCATTATGCATTCAACCATAAAATTAACCCCTACAGCAGGAGAGGCCACTGTAATAAAGTAAACACACACTTCAATTGCACATTAGTCCTTATTCTATGGACGTATGAAATCATTTCCCCCACAGATTTCAGTTTATCAGTTTGAGCTTTTCATTCATACGTTTGGATTTTCACCAACTGTTACTATCGCAGAGGTGCCAACGCTGCTAACTAGAAAATCCCAGCAGGCTGAGAGATTCTGAGAAACTAAGAATTTTACCCCACCATACACCATGTGTTCATATGCTGGAGGATAAGAGGTTTTTTTTTTTTTTGTATGTACACAAAGCAACAATAACAAAATTAGTCCAGTGTGACAGCTACTTAATAATAAGCAGCTCCTCCATTTGTTTATCAGCCAATGGCAGCACCGTCCCACCCATTTGGTTTCTACTGGCTCACAAAAAGTTTACCTTGATAAAGTCAGCATGAAGTAAACGTAATCAATTCGTGAAACAAATGTGCCCTTCATATTCTGCATCCTTTAGCGTTCCAGCGAGAATTGGACTGTTGTTTAACCTGTCTGTAGTAGAAAAAGCGTCATTTTCAGGTGGCTCTCGTGTCGCCATAGTGACGGGGACATAAATCATAAAATTTTCTAACTAAGCACAGGCCTACCAGAGGTACACATGCCTCATTTAAAACAGCCACTTGATTTTAAAGAAGGGGAGGCTTTAATCTTCTGGTCCCTAAACTATGACTGGTCATTGTTGTTAGGTGAATGGATGAGCAAAAGCTCAAATGTACACTTGTATCACAAAAGGATGGTCTTTGTTTCGTCAGCTCACTCACCAACTTGGCCTGTTGAGCATTTACAGGATCACTGAACTGCAGCAGCGCTTGGAATTGATTATTTTTGGTGAACGTGATTATCTTCATCACCGTTCCAAACTTAGAGAAGATCTAAAAGGGAAAAGATGCCAAGAAAAGGGTCAGTGTTTTTTTTGGGTTTTTTCCCCCCGACCTAGCGAAGCTTAAAATGCATATATTAAAAAAAAAAAAAAAGAAAAGAAAACCCTAAAAAGAGGCTTGTGGAAAAGCTCTGACCTGCTGCAGGACATCCAGAGTTACGGGGTAGAACATGTTATCAATGATGATGCGCAAGACTGGACTTGGTGGTGGTATTAACACACTTTCTCCTGCTGAGTCCGAGCTTGGAGAACCTCCCTCCTGAACAGCACACACTGCCTGCAGAACGGCCTGGGCACGCTGACCACATGCAGAGGACAAAAAAAAGCAAACACCACAGAGACTAAATCAAATTCCAGCTCATACCCATTATTCTCACGCGCACACACAGGAAAAAAAAAGGACAGGCTGTAAAATGAAAGGCTTAGCTTTCAGTCCCTTATGAACACCACAGGTTACAAAAATAAAATATAATCATGCAAACAGTAAACATAGGACGCTGTATACAGACAGCCTCCTGGATACAAGATCTCCTTCCCATGCATTTTTCAAGTCCGCCACTAAGGACCGCCGTCTTGCTAAGGACCAGCAAGAAACATTTGTGCAACCACCGAATCACACCCAAACACAGTGAACACTGATATCAATGTAAATTATATCAGTTCCTTTTTCCCCTGACATTTTACTTCTTATCTGTTGTTACGCTATTTTTGTGTGTGAATTGTTTATATCGCCTTGTATTGTCTGATATTTATTTAAACATTTTTATTAGACTTTGTAGTCTACATACAGTGATCAGCCATGATATTAAAACACTGACAGGTGAAGTGAACAACACTGATTATCTTGTACAATGGCATCTTGCTGTGTCACAGCTTGCTGTGTATGGGGCTGGGTAGCTGCAGACCAGTCAGAGTGCCCATGCTGACCTCTGTCCACCACCGAAAACTACCGACAATGGGCATGTGAGCATCAGAACTGGACCACGGAGCAGTAGAAGGTGGTGGCCTGGTCTGATGAATCACATTTACATCATGTGGACAGGCAGGAGCGTGTGCGTCGCTTACCAGGGGAAGAGAGGGCACTCGGATGCACTACGGGAAGAAGGCAAGCCAACAGAGGCAGTGTAAAGCTCTGGGCAATGGTCTGCTGGGAAAACCTGGCCTCCATGTGTTAATTTGACATATAGCACCTCCCTAAACACTGTTGCAGGTCATGCACACCCCTTCATGGCAACGGTATTCCCTAATGGCAGTGGCGTCTGTCACAGGATAATGCTCCCTGCCACACTGCAAAAACTGTTCAGGAATGGTTTGAGGAACATGCCGAAGAGTTCCAGGTGTTGACTTGGCTTCCAAATTCCTCAGATCTCAATCGGTGTTACATGCTGGACAAACAAGTCCAATCCATAGAGGCCCCACCTCGCAGTTTATAGGATTTAAACGATCTGCCTCTAACGTCTTGGCACCAGATACCACGACACACCTGCAGAGGTCTTGTGGGGTCCATGCCGCGACGGGTCAGAACTGTTTTGGTGGCAGAAGGGGGACCTACACGATATTAGCCAGGTAGTTTTGATGTTATGGCTGATCGGTGTATCTCAATTATACAACTGAGCAGTTGAGAGTTGCCCAGTAGTGGCAGCTTGAGTCAGTTCTGGGATTTGAACCAACAACCTCTTAATCCATAGCCTTATCCATTAAGCTATATAATTTATAGCTTAGTTACAGCTACTAACTTGTTACAAGCCTGTGGTAGCTCAGTGGTTCAGACATTGGACTAGTGATCGGAAGGTCAGGAGTTCAAATCCCAGCACTGCCACTGCTGAGCCCTTGAGCAAGGCCCTTAACGTTCACTGCTCACTTGTATAAAATAAGATGTATGCAAGTCGCTCTGGATAAGGGATACTGGATAATGTTACATTTATTTCTGGCTTTCATGAGCACTCCTGACCACGTTAAGGGTTAATTAGGGCAAACAATGCCTGATTAAACACTAATGCTAGCGATTACATCTGCATCGGTCTCATAACCAGCTTCCAAGTATTTTTCCGCTATAATGACGCAACATGTACACAACACACATTATGTACATCAGGACACACACCTCCTCCTGTTCATTCCTTAGAGCCACAGATACTATCAGACAGCAATAGTTAGGGGGCACAATAGGATTGCAGATCACTCATGGTCTCAAGCCCAGTCCAGTACGCTTTTCTAGTAAACTGGTTAGTTTTATCAGTTGCGTGTACAACAGTAGTTTAACTGTTTTGTTTTTTTTTTACCAAAGTCCAAAAAAAAGAAACTTCATTAATGGCTTATATGAAATGATACACTCTGAGAATTAACAATTTACAGTTTTTCATAAGGATTTCTTTTTTTTTTCCCTGTTCTAGTAAGTTTAAATATTATAATTTCATTGTGGTAGTTGTACATGGTGCTTTACTAAAAAAAAATAAATAAATAAATTAAAAAAAAGCTTTAGTTGTGCTGTCCATGTTCTCTCTGTACCAATGTTATTACGGACAAATGGGAATTATTTGGCCAGCATGGGGCTCGCACCCCTCCCATTTCCCATCGCCCTGCTCACCAGCAGCTAACCACCGAATGTTGATACACGACACACAGAAACCCGACGGTGTCCTGACTGATCTTATAACATGCTCGCGATGATATAATTTTTTTTTTTTTATACTGACTGAAAATGTCCAATAAGTCAATTTCCATTCCGCTGCTAGCTGGTGGTTTACTTTAAATAATGCAAGAACTAAAAAAAAAAAAACCATCTGCAGTACATGCAGTTGTCAAAATACATAAAAAGCGCACAGTCTTTCTAGAACACTCTGTACTGTTAGGGGGCTTGGAGTGGCTCTGAGAGGGCTGTGAGCTGAGCAGACTTCAGAACACCGCAGTGTTGCCAGGTCAGTTTTACTGCAGACTACTGGAGAACTACTGCCAAAGGAAACTATTTTTAATACCGCCTCGTTACAGTGTATTGCATGACATTACTTTTAACTTGCAATAGTAGTCCTGGTGTTAAACTTTAACAAAAAGCATCACACAGGGTTTGAAACGGGCATGTTTGGAGTAGTGACTGCAGTGCTAGTTGCACAAATGCCACAGAGCTGAATGTTGGTTGTAGTGCTGCGCTACAAAAGATAGTGAATGAAAAGGAGTTAGGATATTGGAGTTATACTTCAACATGTTTTTAACACAAGAAAATGTGTACGAGAAAGAGCAGACGCGGAGATCAAACTGCCCGTCCATGCAGTGATGCAAGCAATCAAGGGATATTTAGATCGCAAATAGGAGGAAGTCTCAGAAGATAAAGATAAACTGAAACCACTCGAAAGACCTCCTGAAATGGCTTTTTAATTTGAATTACACCACCAGTGTAAAAGCTTAAGACTACCGTTTGCTTAACAAGGAAACACCAATCAATGGTGGGTGCCAGCAGGGCAAAACGAAATGGAACAACCGTTTTCAAGCCTGACTAAGTAAAAACAAGCGGTGTGCATCAGGTATCTATCCGTTTTCACCCTCATGCGAGTGGGCGGTCAGAGACAGTGTGAGCTATACTTAATTAGCAGTTCTTCCATTATTCATGTTTTCTTCCAATAACAACAACAAAAAAAGGGGGGGGAATAAAACAACCACATCTCGTTCTATTCATTATATCTTTCAAGTAAGCTTTCCCCCCCCCACAGAGTAATTTTATTTGCACCTGACCACTGCTGCTGGTAAGCAAGATGATTATGAGTTGAAATGGAAGTCAAACAATTTGATTAGCTTAAAAAACTCTTATTTTTTTGTTTTGTTTACTGTAAATTTGTTTATCATGGGAGGAACTTGAAACCATTTTGGGTGGATAAAGATTTTTTTTTTGTTAATGGACGTGGTCAGAGGAGTGTGCAGGCGTGGGATTTGGGGGAAAAGATTTTGCAACTGAAAGGTTGGATCTCAATTTGGTGAATAAGAAGCACGCAGAAATGGCAGTTTGCTAACCTGATTGAGCGCGCTGTCTGTTTTGAGCTCTTTGTGGTTGGAGTACTGGATACACACAGGGACATTTCGCACTTGAGGGGTCACTGCCATGTAGTAGTTCACCATGGTGATCGCCGCTTCCTCCGTCCCGAGCTCCAAAAATGCCTGGAGAGGATAAATAATAGTAAATTTAATAGTTTAACCCATTTAATAGTAAATATGCTGAGCAAACGTACTGAGAGTTAAAATCAGAGTTCGGACTCGTTTGGTACCCCCTGGGAGAAAGAAATTAAAAAGATATTCTCCATTTTAATACTTTCAATAGACAGGTCATAATTTCAAAATATATCTATCCATTTGGATGTCAGAATTAAGGAATCTTGCAAATAAATCCCTAATGTTTTGAAAAATTATTTTATTAAAAAAGAAGGGGGGAAAAAAAACAAAACAGATTTTTCTCATTCTCACACCTGATTTTTGCCTTTCAGCATCAGGATATTAGTGACTTTCCCAAAGGGCAGACCCAGGGCAATGACTTCGGTCTCAGAAACCTCGTTGGGAAGTTTACGGATGTGAATGACTCTGGAGGGCGGGATGTCCATGCCGTCCTCCACTCTCAGCTTTTTGCTGTCGCTTCCATTAGCTGTGAAATACACCATAAATTCAGGTCAGTCGTCATCCTGCACTAAAGGCACACCATTATGGGCATTACAGTATGAAACTTCTAGATTTCTGGCTTTCAGACATTTTAATAAAGTGGCGTATAAGTGTAATGTCTTCAGCGGTTCATTGTATGTACATACTAAGTTAGTGTGGTTGTTACAGACAATAAATTAGAGAGTTTTGGTTCTCACAATAGGTTATTTTTTAAACATTCGTGATGTACACTCAGTGTACATGAGATACTCAGTGAGCGTGAACAATGCTACTCATGCTACTATAGCTTCTGATACAAGTATAAAAAAAGTATAAACCAGGGTCCTCTGCTTTGCTCCGAGCCGTATAGGTTTCCTATAACACCACATTTCCCACTAGCTGCAATGTGTTGTCCATATTTTATAAACCTGGAATTCAGAATAAATGTAAAGTGGCTGAGGCCAGGGTTCACACAACATTCATAATGTCAGTCTGAGCTCATCTGCCCAAAATGTTTTGGAAACCCTGTACTGAACCGATTGTTACGCTACATAGATTGCTTTTCACACTTACCTTTCACTGAAGTGTTTGGACTGCTGTAAAGACTGCCAGAAAGCAAATCGTCTGAACTTCTCTGTTGGGGGGAAAAGGAAAGAGGCCAAATTAAAACAAACACTATTATAAGATGCATTAAAAACCTAATCCATTAACCATTAAATTCAGGACTGGCCC
>JAQMYM010000003.1:5988991-6002484 GCA_030014255.1 Parauchenoglanis ngamensis | reverse complement strand
TCTCTCTCTCTCTCTCTCTCTCTCTCTCTCTCTCTCTCTCTATATATATATATATATATATATATATATATATATAAAGAGAGAGAAGAGAGAGGCTATTTCTGGATGTTTCCTGGATGTTTCAATCTCATATCTGAATTTCTGAATCAGGTAAAAAAAAAAAATAATAATAATAAATAAATAAATATATATTTTATCCAAGGTCATCCAAGTACAATCAAGTAGGCTATTTGTTTCTGATAATTGATGGAACAGAAAGAGCTGGACGTAGGCACAAAAGTAGACCTTTGGACCCTGCCATATTGGGAACAATGCTAATAGGGTGATTTAGCACAGCTTCATTATGGAGAAGCCATGATTACTCAAACAGTTGGTGAAGTTACAATGAATGTAGATTCAGATGACACTTGGCAGCCTCTGTTAGATTGTTTTCACCTGGACCTCTGGAGAAGGTGTCAGAGCAGGACCGTGTGGCTTCCTCTAACAGTGCTGAAACAACTCATTAAAAGAAGATGACATGATAGTGACGGGAGGCTAGACAGCGCTCGGTTCTCCTGGAATGCTGAGCTGCGGGCATCATTAGCAGGGAGGCAGGGCAGTGTGAGGAACGAGGGCAGTGTGTTTCAGGTGGGCTGGAGGACAACGGTCACTTCAGCTTGCCAGGCAAGTGCCATAATGAGCACATTCGACCCAGAATGTAGCCTTTTACACACACTCACTGACACGCATTAACACACAGTAAACACACACCACACACATGCACACACACACTCTTTCCTTACTCCTTACACCTAGTTAATAATAACCATAATGATAAAATAAATGGTCACAACTTTAATAATAACACCCATAAGTTTGATTCATTAGTGTTGTATCACACACACACACACACACACACACACATACAGTGTTTTCAAGAAACTGAGGCCAACCACAGAGACATAAAAATATCATCATGTGTGCACTTTCAAAGATTATTTAAAAATCTTTAAGAGGTCTAATTAAAAAATAATCATGATGAGTGAAAAATCACAGTCATGGTGAGTGTATAAGTTAATAGAAGCTAGGAAAAGATGGTCCCAGTCAAGGACACATTAGCCGATTTATAATGACTTTATTTTTAAAGCCATTAAAATACACACCATTTGAACATAAAAGAAAAAAAAAAAACCAACATATTTATATATAGTTCCTATTTCGAATAATGACATAAAACCTTTTTGCCATAGGATCATGTTTCATGTTTTATACAGAAGGAATTTAATATGTCTTTAATAATTAGACAAAAGGCTGTTCTGGTCAAATATGGCATGTATTAAAAACATGATAACCTCAATATGGACTAAAATAAAGATGATCAAGGAAGGCCAGCCATGACACAGACTTAAAATGGACCAATAATAGCTTTTTATGGGTCAATTAAAAAGGTACTATATGTTTCTCAATGGGAACAAAACGTTTCCCATTTTTTTTAGATCATCAATGCTGAAAACACATGATTCTGGATTAAATATGGTTTATTTGGGCACATGGGGGATAGTTGTGGCAGTGAGACATGTTTAGTGTGCCAAAAGTTAACTAATTGTGAGCAGCCAGATTTTTTTTACAGTATTTGCAATCTGTACCAGAAATGAAACCGATGCTAGAAACCATCTTATGCTTACACAGCAATTACGTTTTGGACCAACCATGACCCAATTCAATGTATCTCAAGCAACTATTACACTTAAGATGTGGTTGCGGTTTCAAACTTACTCAGTTTCATAATTATTTTAAAATTAAGAATTATAAACACACCACAGTTGCTCCTCAACCTTGCCACCTGAGTTAAACCCAGTTCACAAGTACTTTCTCAGCTAAGAACCCCCTATTGTTGGCTTCTCTGGCTAATCTTTACCTGGTCACTAATTTTTTGTTGAATTTCATCCTCTAAGCAGAGTTGTGGTTGTGCTATATATTTTCATTTTTTAAATAATTGATTTAACGGTGTGCTCTGCAGGATGTTTAAAGTTTGGGTTATTTTTTTACAACCAACCCTGAACGATACTGTGGCATTGGGGGCATGGTTGAACGAGAGGAGGTGGGTCAAACTGATGATTAATTCATGATGATTCTCAGCTGTGTCTGATTACTGGGAGTTTACTTATGTGTGTCTTTTGTGTTCTTGCAGAGAGAATAGCTGGTAGTCAGATACAGAGTGCTGAGAGCCACAGAACAGTGTGTGTGTGTGTGTGTGTGTGTGTGTGTGTGTGTGTGTGTGTGTGTGTGTGTGTGTGTGTGTGTGTGTGTGTGTGGAGTGCGCAACCTGAGAAATAAAAGAGCTGAAAAGCAAAAGTGATAAAATAAATCACACCTTTGAGTTGTTGCTCTCTTGCTTCCTGCCTCTTCATTCCCTCATGAACCTGAAATTTCCACCCTGATGCCGAAACCCAGGAACTAAAGAAAAATTGGCATCATGGATTCCTCAGCTCATCCATGTCCTCGCCAGCGTCCACCAGACACAGCACCAAGCCCACATCACACTGCACATGGAGCAGGATGAACCCGAGGCGTTCCTCTATCTCTATGAGCATGCCGTGGAAAGGTTCATATGAATTATAAGGAGCAAGAGCAATTTCATAAGTTGACTTGTGTTCATTGTACTAAAAATGCTATTGTAAGACCATGATAAAGACAGACTTGATGAGGTTTCTGTCTCCTGAGACCTGATGGACTTTATTCAAAACTAGGTGCTATGACTAAATAGAGAACAAACGTGACTAGGGTGTTAATATAAAGTAATTAAGCCTGAGTTTGAATGGTGGCATCTGACGGAAATGTTCTCTGACCTAAAACCGGAATTTAAATGGAGATGATCGGAATTAAACTTAAATTGACATAGATGAAAAGTTGACTGAGAATTAAAGGGAATTAACTGAATTAATTTCCTGTTAACTCCACAAATTACCTGCTTAATTAAAATCTACTGACATTGAAGCAAAAATGTTAATTAACGCCCGCAAACACTGTGATAATTAGGGAGTAGCAACTACAACCTGACATTTTGTGAATGCTTGATGTACTGATGACATTTATTTCACAGTAGAAAGGCCTGAATATTACTTAGGACGTTTATTCGTGACACTCAGCGCCAGTTGAAGTAGGTGTGAAGTAGTAGGGGTATATTTCAGATTAACACAGCTTTGTTTGCGATGAGTGATTATAGCAGAGGCAAAGCAATTAAAGATTTTTACCTTCCGCTCGTTTTCTTTCCTCTCGTTCAATCCTTTTCAATTGGTGTTAAGAGAGTTGAGAAAAGTGGCCGAGGGCAAAGGAAGATGGTTATGTGATTTGGGGAATTAGTTTTAATAAGACTGGAACAATTAAGGCCTCATCAACAATGCTGTAACATGGAGAGAAACATTGCGTGTTTATAACTTTGGCTTATCTGGAGTATGAGTTTAGAATGGATCTGCTTTTATTTAAGGTCGACAGAATGACATTTTTCAGGAAATAATATGTATTTTCTGTCTTTGTGTCACTGATGCTCTCTTTAGCCTTTAGCTGTTAACACCAGTGGGATCATGAGTGCACTCTTTGCCTGAGTATTTAATGGCGGTCCCGGGTGATCAGGGATTACTGAAAATTTCTGTGCAGGACTGCCCACGTCTGGGCTAATGGCTAGTGCCCAGGAGGTGGGCAGAAGTGCATAATTAATAAATGAGAATGAATGCTCAGCTAGGCTGCCTTTCGACTACATAATGGCCATTTTTCCTTCCTCCCAGAAGCACTGTAAAAGGTTTAACAGAAGGGGGAGTCTACAGACCACAGACCTATGGATGTGTCTCAGTGAGACAGATGGGTGTGTCATGGGTATGAGCTCAAATAAAACAACCAGCAGAGATTTCTGAGTAGTTTGGTGATTGCATTCAAAGAGGTTCTCTAAGAAATCCTGCCAATTTAACTTAGTTTAGCCAGATGACTAGTGGAATATGATTTACAGAATTTTCTCAGAAGTTATTTAGGGCAGTGGTAGCTCAGTGGTTAAGACATTGGACTAGTGATCGGAAGGTTGTGAGTTCAAACCTTAGAACTGTCCTTAGAACCTTAGCAAGGGCCCTTAACCCTCAACTGCTGTATAACTGGGATATATGTAAGTCGCTCTGGATAAGGGTGTCTGCCAAATGACATAAATGTAAATATGTTAGCTGTGTGAGTGAGCAAGCTAACATTAGCGAAAATGTTACCAGAAGACTGAAAAATAAATGTTACCATCTTAAAAATTCACCAAAAAATCCTGTCAGGTTAGTTAGCAGTGAACAATTATAGCTTATAAATCCCTTGTGATGTTATCTTTGTAAGTCAGCAAGCTAGCATTAGCAGTGCATATTATAAACACTTGAGAACATATAATAAAAAATCCCATCAAAATCCTCTCAGGTTAGCTCATGTTAGCTTACTTGTTAGCAAATGTATTCACATACAGTAGGAAAACGTCACTGGCTTCTTTCTATTCCATTTATGAACTTAACATCTTTGTATTTCAGGAAGTTCTTTACATTATCATATTTAAAACATGTCGATGATATTTTATATGATTTTATCCTGAGCTAACACAGCCTTAATGCTTGATGTGTCACAGTGATGTCGCATCATCTGAGTGTCCAGAACACCTGTGGTCATGTGTAGGCGCCGTCAGTGACGCTGAATGAATGGCTTCAAAATCTGGGTCAAAGGTCAACTGCTGCACGGACACTGATCTAAAGTGAAGGCCCATGAGGGATAGCGCAGGTGCATGTCACCTCTCATTTCTCACTCACTATTACTGTGTACACCAAATCCATAGAAATAAGTCTTTGATTTCTGTCTCTTACATGCATCAGGTTTTTATAGTTTTCTTCATTTGGATCAAAGACTCCAAATGATTTAAATTATTGATTACACAGTTTTCCCCTTACGCCAAATGTAGCTGAACAGCCCAGACATGTTTAGTGTCTGTTTGCTTCATTAGTTTTGCACTGGACACAAAATAAAAGCCTGACTTAAAATCTTTTCCATAAATAAATGTCCAAATGGCTTCAAACAGCATCATTAAGCAGCATAATCTCTCTTTTTTTATTATTATTTAATATAGTCCATATTTATACACTTGATTTTCAGAGTGGAGCTAAATTTGATCTACACAGCTACTTTCTTCTACAATTCCACCTTCAAACTTTGGGAATGGAAAAATAAAAAAGGCACGAAGGCAAACTCCAAAATGCTTCCAAGGTTAGCTTCTTAATGCGCTTAACTATCAGTACTTCTTAGCTGTTAGCTTTTTAACTCCAGTGTAAAACTAAAGAAGCAAACTTCCAACTCTAAACATTTTATTGCTGATCAATTTTCATACATTTTTGGCCAACCATGCCTTAAACTTTACTATACACAATGAAATATTACATTGTATAAAAATATATATTAAAAAAAGAAAGAACTACATACACTGTATCATGATAATGTACAACATCAACAAGTTTCCCTGACTAGAGCTTCACAAGCCTGCTTTTTCTTTTGAAACAAAAATGTTTGTGTGAAATGTATTACTGAAATACACCACTGTTATTCCCTTGATTGTTCTTTATACATCCCTATAAAATTCTTAAGCGCATGCTTACACAATAAATATTGTATAGCTACTTTGAAAGCAAGTTTTGGTGTTTTTCAAAAAGAAAAGAACATTAATTAAGAACTGAAATGTGGACGTTCTTTGGAGACACTGCTCCCAACTGTCCCAAATCTACTGCTACATTTATTCATGAAACCACTCAATCGTCCATTAACTCGAGTGAGTCAGTGAAGGCTGAGATCAAGAGCTTAGTGCAGAATCCCTATGGCATCTGCGGAGTAATCAACTGAAGTGAGCTTCCAGTCCTGAAATCACTTTACTGCCCACATGGAAGTGCTTGCTCTGCAGGCAGGTCATGTCAGTTGTCTGGATCATCTTGGTTTGGCGGGTGTTAGAGCTCGTGTTGGCCCTTATTGCTCTGCTTTAGGACACATCTTTCTTCTACAGATAGGAGTGACAGACCCAGAAATAGATACCAATCCAGGAGAAACTGCCATCAACTGTGCAGGAAATAAGAGATGACAGCAGACTAGCCTAGTGAACAGAAACGCCTTGACTCTCTGATGCCTTTAATGGCATTATTACTTTTCAAATGTGCTGTGCAAAACACATCATCTGGCTTAGAAAGGCTACAGTGCCAGACGTGGTACATGTGATAGCTTTGACAAGCAAGGCCGGCAAGGCAAATGGAGCATTGTATAGGATGGATTCAGGCTCTAGTGGACTTGCAGGATGAAGCGGTGAAGGAAAACTAAAGTGTAATTTGCCTTGTTAGTCAAACATAGGCCTTCATTTAAAGGACAAATCCTGACTAGTTTGCCCATCAAAATTTATAATCAATGTCACCTTCAGTTGTCCAAAAGATCTACTTCTCTCAGAGACATCTTGATCTATTTTCATTTTGATAAACAGTTTCCTACATTACCCACAATGCCCTTTGATTGCCTGCTAGTGATATGATGGTGATGTAGGAATTCATCTCTAACTAAAGCGAACAATGCAGCGATGCTTTAGTCCTTCAGTCTATCCAGCTTTCTCACCTCCCAAAGCTTCAACTATCATGTTAATACCACTGCCACTTCCACAGTGTTCATCATGTCATAGACTGCTAACTAGATGAGCCAAACCTCTACTGTAACTCGGCACAATTGCTTTATTCAGCTGCATCACATTCTGGAGCTTGGAGTCCAGTATTTTCTGTCTTTACTACTGCTATGTTCAATTTCTCATTAATAAAACATTGACTGTCACTTGTAACTGCACTAGCAATGTAGCCCGGTGATGACAGCATTGCACACGACTGCTAATTTCCTAAAACAATAATGAAAATAACTACCAGAATCATTAAAATCAATATAAATATCCCAATATAAACATATTTAATGTTTCAGTGTGAATGTTTTCTTTAATCTCATCAGCACAACCTAAAAAACTCAACTTTTTCTCACTCCACACAAGACAAATAGATATTGTGATCCTAAGGACAATAAAAGGCAAAGCAAATCAAAGCAAATGTTCTTTCTGTTCACTACTTAGTGTCCCAGAGTCCCAGATGAGACAGGCCATTGTATAACAATGCCATTGTAATTCATATTGTACAATATTCAATACATCATATCTTCATCAAAGTTATGAGCACTATAAACAAAATCAATCCGCCAAAGCCATCCTTACACTTGGAGATCCTCCCGATAGCAGGTAGGAATGGATATAAAAGATTGAAGAAATGGAGAAGCAGCTAACATCATTTTTTTGCTTTAGAGTTAGAAACACTAGTCATTTAAAATCAATATTATTTCATCTTATTATGCTCAGATCATAATGAGATGGACATCATGTCTGTAATACTACCATGACTGCTGTGAAGGTAATGCTTAATGGTAAGTGGAACAACAAAAACAATGGAGGGGTAAGTGTACCTAAAAACAAAGCACTTGTACCAAGCAACTCAGTGTAAATTTATTTTCAGAAGTGTTTATTCATATTTCTTAGAGGATCTGAGGCAACGCATAATGTTTCAGGTTTCCGCTTTAGCATTTTATTTCACAAGGGCACGTTTTACCAGTCCTATATGCATGTTTGAAATATTTCGAATATTTAAAATGAAATTATAGTTCATTCGTTAATGCTCGATCAAACATTTTCACTGTTGTGCTACATTTCACTGGTGTTCTACAAAAGCTGCACATTACATTGACATTATAGTGAGGCAGCAACTTGTCCTTCAGGATTCTCTATCTAGTATTCCTATATTATATATAATGTTGCATACAGTCTAAATCAGCTGCGTTCTTTTCACATTCATAGTTGTGTATGTATGATAAAGCAAACAGTTTGAAGTCTTTCTTCAGCTAAAGGGCTTTGCAAGTATTCTTAGATAATCTGTAATACAGAGTAATCCTCTTGTGTGTGTCTTCATGCTAATCCATTAAAGGTTTAAGTATAACATCAAGCCTTTTCTCTATAATTATAGAATTATAGAACAGGACAAAACATTCAGCATTCTGCATTTACAAGTGTGATTTCCATGCTGGACCACACATAACGTTATTTGTATTTTACTGGGACTGAGAGGGTTGTATGCTCCTAAATCCATTCTGACAGTCCGTGAAAGTGGGATTTGCAGGCTAAGCCAAAATCTGAAACCAGAACACCAGCCAGCAGGATGAACGCAGAGAGCACAAATCATGAAAATATCTCTGTTTCAATTTTCCTCCTTCATAAGGATTGTATAGTATTATTTCCACGAACACTCACATCACTGTGCAGTAGAGTCACAGGGAGCAGCAGTAATAAGGCTGAATGTACCAGGAGACAGTGGAGACGAAAGGGCCACCGGCTGAACTCTGGAGGAGGTGAGAGGAGTTGGTGAAGAAGCTGCTGCTCATCAAATGCCAGAGCTATGTCTCTCTCACCCTCGCAATGATGCCGACTCGCAGGGAACGGACAGGTTGAACTCTTCACATTGTCTGTTCTTGGTTTGTGTGTGTGCTTGTTTGTTTTGCTTTTTTTTTTTTTTTAGTAAGAGTTCTTCTCTCACTCCACTCTGACTGGATTTCCTCTCTGACAACATTGTGTGTAGTCTGTCTAAACCCATACTGAATTTGAAATACTCCTATTTACACAAAACTTAAAGGTGCAGAGTGCCATTTTTTTTGTATAAGCATGTAGTTTTAAAGATAGCTTAAATTTTAGACTGAGTTGTCTGACTGTAAATAGGCCCTGTCTCTTGGCCAGAACAGATTCGGCCAGCTTTACCCCTCTTTGCGGCAAGTCAATCCATGAAATAAACTAAGCTTCAACTAATGGGTTCTGATTTTTTGGGGGGTATTATAAAGCTTGTCAGTGATTTGTTTTCTTGCAATTGCACTTCATTCTCCAAGCAGCAAAGGGCTTCAAAAAGAATTTGTAGGAAAAATCTTCCACTTCCGTCAAATGTACTCTGTCAGGGCACTGGCGCTGTCGCGGCATGGTCGAAACACAAGCGCAGGGTTGAGAGACAGAGGTAAGAGCAATACTGTGTTTATTAAAACACAACAGGCAAAGGTACATAAACCCCAGGCAGAAGAGTAATCCAAGAAACAGAAAAGGGTCGTGCGATCAACAAACAGAGTAGAAGGGGCAATCCAAAATCAGAAGTCAAACACAGAAAGCAGAGTCAAAACACGATGATCAAAACACAGGTATGAAACACTCGGCAGACAACACAGTGGCTAGTCTAATGCTTCATAAATTGGAAGCGCAAATGGCAGTCCTTTAAACATATGGCTAATCAGTCCATGAATGAGAGACACCTGCTTCCCTTTGATTGGCCTATTGGCTGGGAGCAGGTGCTCATGGGAGCTGTAGTCCGTGTGATCTCCGTCAACTCGCGGAAGTGTGCATTTCCTCAACGGAGATAGAGAAAGCACCACGCGTGGCCGAGATTTCATGGCGCGCTGCGCGTGGAGTAAGGAGCGGGTCATGACATACTCAATCAGACATATTTGGTGGCCGCTTCTTCCTTCTTCCTTCTTTTCTGGTGATGCTCTAAGACTAATAGACAATTACAGAGTGCTTATGGCCAATTTGCCTCATATAAAACTGCTCACTGAAGTCAGCACATGTTCATCATAATCCATTTCAGGTGTTTGTCTGGGTGGTTTCTGCAGCTGTATCACACATTCTTTTCACATTGTGCCTTGTGAGAAAATCACTGTAACACACACCCTCTTCTGGCTAATTGTTTCTGACAAAAACAATATGATTAAATCCAGTGCCCAATAAATAATCTAATTTATTATTAATAATATTCACAATAAATCATTCTTCTGCCATGTGATGTAATCAGTTAACAGTAAGCTTTGGTTGCTAAGCAACATAACTTGCATAATATTAGGGCATTATATGGATAGAACAAGCATGTAATGGTTTTATTGATTTGAACCCTGATACATTAATACAGAACCCAGTTATTGTGATGTAGTTGCAGGTGTGTGGATATCCAGTGTCATGCTTGGAATTAACAATCGCTCATCCTCTACATAGTCCACTATATTGTGAATCAGCCATTTTGTATTGCTGTTCAAATTCTCAACAGTAAATTTCATTCACTATACAGTACACTACAGAATCATTGCAGAAGTTGTAGAGTTTTATTAAAAGGTTTTTTTATATGAAAGATTTTTTTTGTCAATTACAAAATGTATTTAAAAAATAGACATCTGTTATTACTGCATAACAGACTGTCAGGTCAGTCCCAGACGGCACCACTCTTGGGTCTCGTTTGCCTTCATTGAACTCTGGGTATACACTCCCCTTCAGCCTCTGCACCTCACATGTCCTTGATTATTTGCACCTGTTTTGAGTTTGTTTGCAATCACAGCCACATTATTTAAGCCTTCCCTGTTCCTTTTGTTCTTGGTGAAGCGTTCTGTCGGGTAAGCAGGCAGGAAGCTGATGTAAATGCAAGGAAAACTTTATTATACAGAAGGCAAACAAAGTCCAAAACATGTGAAGCAAAAAGGCAAGGTCGAAAACAAGGAAATGGGCAATACACTAGGTTAACAGGAACATCTAAGGCTGTAGCTACGGCAACATCTTAAGTCAAAGAAACAAAAGCTAGGCATTAACCATGAATTAATCACAAAGAAACTATAATTCATAAAGATACTTCACAAAGAAACTATAGCAACAAGGGAACTTAAATAGCATGACTGAAACAAGCTAAACTCAAAACAGGTGCAAACACTTAAGGACAAGTGAGGTGCAGGGGCTGATGGGGAGTGTAGTTCGGGTGATAAGTATAAAGGTCCCAAGAGTGCCCTCCAGCACTGATGTGACAACTGTTACTATGTATAACAGACTGTTGCTATGGACCACATCATTAGCAGAAGCAATAAAATCATTTCTAAATCAATAAAATAATTTAAAATAAAATCTTTTTATATCAAAATTTTTTGACAAATTATTGATTTCTTAAGTAAGAAGTCACATAATCCGCCTCACCTCAGGGTCCTGCATCACTCAGTCGGGGTGAGTTATTTCACAATAACGATCAGCTTGATGTACGTTATCCGTTACATAGCAACGTTGGTGTCTGTCAAAGAATAAATGTTCAGGCATTTGTTTATTCGACAGAGGTAATAATTACGAATTTCCGTTGCATAATTATGTGGCAGTGAAACATCTCCCTAGTGTTCGAAATGTATCATCAGCTGTCTGCTCTTATCTCCTAGTGAGTGTTCTATTTAGCAAAAACTATAAAGTGAGTGAGTGAGTGAGTAAGAGAGTGGACAGGTGGACAATCAGAACACAGAACAGGATTTTATACCAGTAGCTTCAAATGTAGCTCAGCCAATCAGATTTTAGGACTGAAACTATCCACTTTAGAATACACAGCTGAAACTGTAGTGGTGGCCATTCTTATTCTAAAATCACTTGATTTGATTTACATATTCAACATGTTACATACCTACCTGGCCATGTGACTATTTTAGGAAATTTTTATGTACAAATAGTATGGCTTTGGCAAACAATATTGTTTGAGGTTCACATGTAATGCTAACTGTTTTACTACTGCTACTAAACTGTTAGCTATATAAGCCTCGAAGCTCAAAACTAAAGCTAAATTAGGTCACAAAATTAGGTCATGGCTGAATGACTACATATGAGTAAAATGGAAAATCTGTATATAAATGATTTAACATGTCAAACATTCTTCATGCCTTTTAGAAATTGTACGGCAGGGCTGTATATTTGTGGGTTTTTTGCATTCCTAAACTGAATTGTATTCAATTCCAATTTATTTTCAGTTGTGTAGCACTTTTAACCATAGACCTTGTCATAGGAAATCTAGATGTAGACTTAGATTCCTAATGAGCAAGTCAGAGGTGACGGTGGCAAGGAAAATTCCATGAGAACACATGAGGAAGAAATCTTTAGAGGAACCAGATCCAAAACTGAATCCATCCCCTTTACCAGATCACCAGATAGGGGATTATAAATCATTACAATACACAAGTGTAAGAGTGGGTCAGTCATATCAGGTGACGTGGAAGGGATACACATCTGCTCCACACAGGCTCTACACTGGCATCCCTCAGGGCTCTGTACTTGGTCTCTTCTGATCTCCCTTTATACTAGATCGCTTGGTGAGGAAATATCCTTACATGGGTTCTCATACCACTGCTATGCAGACGACATAAAACTTATCCTCTCCTTTCCTACCTCAGAAACTCATGTTGGATCTTTGCATGTCTGGCAGGTATCTCATCATGGATTGCAGCTCATGAGCTAAAACTCAACTTCAGTAAACTTGAACTGCTATTCATTCCAGCTGATTCATCCACACATCAGTATGTTGTGATCTCCTTGGACAACTCTCTGCCCTCTCCTTCGCTCACCAAACATAACCTTGGGGTAACCATGGACAATCACCTGTCCTTTTCCTCTCATATTGCTAATCTTTTTAATTCATGTCAATTTCTCCTTTTTAACATCAGAATGATTTGTCCATTTCTTTCCACGCAGGCCACTCAGGTACTTGTTCAGTCTCTTGTCATCTTGAGACTAGACTACTGTAACTCACGCACTCACTCTGCCTCTGAGCGCCATTTGACCTCTGCAACTGATCCAGAATGCAGCTGCACGAATTGTTTTTAATGTTCCCAACCACTCCCACACCACCCCATTGCAATGCTCTCTTCACTGGCTTCCTCTAGCTGCCTGCATCAGATTCAAAGCACTGTTGCTTGCTTACAAAGCCAAAAATGGACCAGCACCCTCCTACCTCAATGCACTTATCACACTCCACACTGCTTCATGATCCCTCCGATCCTCTGGTACTGCTTGACTGGTTCCACCATCTCTCTAGGTTCAAGGAAGACATGCATCTAGACTCTTCGCTGTTTTGGCACCTGGAATGAACTTCCCCTAAATGTCCATACAGCTGAGTCACTGGGTGTCTTCAAACAACAACTAAAGACCTACCTGTTTCAGAAACACTTGGACTAGCACTTCCAGTATTTATTCTTACATTAAACGTCCTGCATGCTTACTTACTGTATTACCTTCAAACAGAGTTTTTAGATGGATGGTATTCTTAACACGGGTGCTAGTGAGCCAGTATCAGAAAGTATTTACTGATAGAGACTTCAAATCACTTATGTAAGTTGCTCTGGATAAGGGCATCTGCCAAATGGCGTAAATATAAATGATTCAAGACAAGAAGTTCTAATAGTATTATTTCATACACTGGCATTACAACCTGAATTCCAGAAAAGTTGAGACGTTTTTCAAAGTTGAATAAAATGAAAACTAAAAGACTTTCAAATCACATGAGCCAATAGTTTATTCACAACAGAACATAGATAACATAAATGTTTAAATTGAGAAATTTTACAATTTTATGCACAAAATGAGCTCA